>CM035428.1:94350413-94515413 GCA_020310875.1 Ceratopteris richardii | reverse complement strand
CTCATACATATGCTTATTAGGTTTTTCAATTATACCAGCCCAAAACTATCTAGATGTGGCAAGGACACTCCAAGGAGGTGCTTTCAATAATCAAAGTACGATTGTCCCTATCCTCAACCTCAGGATCTAGATTAAGAACATGCTCAGGACAAACATTGGGGGTTTCCCTAATCTCATGACATACCCATCCACCTTCTCTTTACCTTTACTATCTTTACTCACAGAAAGAGGAAAGGGCATGCCAGGAATACCTTGAGTATTGAACATTGATAAGGGTCCTTGTAGCTGAGTCTGAACGGCATTCGCATATGAGAAGCCACTCTACCTCTAAGGAAAAAGTTTAGAGTTTGATGTTACTTGTAAGTTGAAGTTATCCGGTGTCTTCTCCTTTCCTCTAGCCACCCCAGTCTTAATACTCTTGGAGTCAGAGATAGGATTCAACATAGTGTTAAGCATACCATACGATCCACTCTATAGCACAGAAGGGCTACCGAGCCCATCTCTGAGCGCCTCTTGTAATGCCATACCTCAGAGCAGCAACTTCAGAATACTACGAAAGGATCCCCGCTCATAGGGGACACAAGAGCTCTCAAAAGGGGCCACAGAGGTGACAGCCTAAGCTAAGCTCCAAACCCTAACCCTCACAATTTCGTTCAGAGGCCATGTCTTCTTATATATTCATAACTTTTGTTAATAGCATCCCTCATTTTTTGAGTGAACAAATTCACTAAGAACTTTGTCGCACTTGTACTCAGCAACACGGATTTTTCTTGTTCAATGCTTATTGAGTAATTTGTACTCAATAGTGAGTGAGATAATAGCGCAGAGGCTATGGTGAGGAGAAGCTTGAAAGATAGAAGAACCATACGTGCAAATCCGAAGATACGTGCACCTCATTTTTCATTCAAAACACACACACACATACACACACACACACACACACATATATATATATATATATATATATATATATATATATATATATATATATATATATATATATATATATATATATATATATATATATATATATATATAAAGGGTGTTCCTTGGACATTAAAGGGAGAGTCAAATAAGTAATTGTGAAGATAAGCTTCGCACCTGGATTTACTAAAAAAGGACCTGACATTTTGTTATCTGAAAAGAACAATCAACTCACACTTGAGTTGTGACAAAAGTAGTTTCAATTCCCCCCTTTTTCATACCATAGAAAAACAAGTTGAATACCACATTGGGCATACAATAAGGTTACCATATTAGGTACCTAGGACATTTTTCCTGTTTTCATTGATCAATTAAAAGTATTCTCATTGTTATTGGTCCCCTTCATAAACTCCTTTGATCCCCTAAAGCAGTTGCTTGCTAAATGTCTTGTCTTGACACAAAAAGTGCATTTTTTTTAGTTAAACAACCTTTGGTGACATGATTAATCCGTCCACATATGCTACACATTTTGGATGTAGCTAGAAGCATATCCCTAGGGCGATTTGGTTTTTTTAATCCTTTTTTTCTTCTTGTTGCAAGGAGTTTATGATACTATCTAGGTTTGAAATAGGATCATTTTCTTTCAAGGCAGCAATAATGTCTACAAAGGACTTTGGAAGGGCCTTTAAAAAAATTGCAATTTTATCTTCTTCAGGCACTAGACATTGTAGAGAATGAAATTGGGTCACTATATTTCTCATCCTTATTACTAGGGAAGATATATCCTCATTTGGATTAAGGCATAGCCCTTACAATTTCATTTTCAAGGTCATTTTGTTGTGCTTTGCATGCGCATCTAAGATATTCTCCAATGTTTTCCAAGCTTCATATGCATTTTTTGCTTTGTCCACATAGTGTATATATGTGTCATCGACTGTCGTGATGATGATTCTGTAGGCTTGTTCTTTGTAAAGTTGACATTGTGTCTTGGCCGCTTGATGTAATAAAGTAAGCCTATGATCTAGGGGTCCGGTCGGTTCATACGAATCTGAAATCGGACACCATTTGGTCATCCGTGTGTATGACCAAAGATCTCGAGTTTAGACTTACTAGGAGGTCTTGTGCTCTTGTGAAGAAGTGATCCACTTATCTTAGTGGTTAAGTCTCAAGGATGTGAAGGAGGAGGTCTTGGGTTCAATCCCCATGGGGAACATGGGGAGAGTATTTTTCCCAAAGAGATCTAGAGCCTTCTAGAAGCATCCACTTGAGTTAAATCGAGTTGACTAGGGCACTTGGCACACATCCAGTTACATGGTTGACACATGGATGGTTAGTATCAACCTGCCTAAGAAGGGAGTCCCCTGGAGAGAGCTATATATAGAGGCAGATGGTTGGGAGGAGAGTCATCTTTCTAGCACATGGTGGTCGTAATTTCCTAGTTCTCTTGTACAACCAATTCATACTTTGATGACACGTAAACTTGCTCTGAGTCAAAGTCTAGATGAACCAGGACTTTAACTTCTCAAAGATCTATTTCAACATGTTATTGAAGCATTTTCTTTGTCTTTAAGAGAAATAAACTAGATTCTCAAAAAGATTCAAAGCAACTTAAAAATATCATCCAACCACAAGATACTAGTGTGGTTACCAACATCAGTGTGTCCACCCTGTGATGTTCTATTGCTGAGTTTTGTATTCGAATAATGCTTCACTTGAGACCAAGTCCATGTCACATTCAATCTTTCTGACTCCTTACTGGGAATGCAATTCTTGTGCATTTCTTTGAGTTAAAAGAGTGAATTTACTAAGTTACACTAAGAGCTTGATACTTGACTTAGTCAATTAAATCCTTAGTTGAAAAGAGCAACTCAAAATCAAAGTCCAGATTCTTTCAGAAATTTATAAAATTAAAGCTATGGTGGAAAAGTAGACACTGAAGTATATTCAAACATTAAGGTCTAATGGAGGAGATGAATACATGTCAAATGAGTTCAGCAACTTTCTTAAAAGTCATGGAATTCGATGTAAGGTTTCATGCAGGTACACACCACAACAAAATGGCGTTGCTGAAAGCAAAAATAGACGTATTGCAGAAATAGCAAGAGCCTTGATGGCTGAGAAGAATATGCCTCATTGTTATTGGGCAAAAGCTATGCATACGATTGTATACATTATGAACAGAACTCCAACTACTACTGTACATAAAGTTACACTTGAAGAAAAGTTCATAGGTAAAAAAACAAACTTATCACATATGAAAGTTTTTTGTTGTATTGCATATCTACATGTTCCAGATGAGCTGAGGATGAAGCTTGATCCAAAACTCGAAAAATGTGTATTCATTGAATACTCTCTTGAGCCAAAGGGATGTAAATGTTATAACCCACTCACACGACAAGTGAAAGTGAGCACAGAAGTGGAATTTGATGAAATGTCAAGCTTTTATGCAAATGCCAAAGAAGAACTGAATCTTGAACCAAATGACAAAGAAGATGCTGAAAAATCAAGTGTAGAATCTCAAGTTTTGAGTGGACGAGATGCATTATCAAGCAATTGTTCCAACTCAAATCCATGGAGTGGAAGATTGCGTGGAAATTTTAGTCTAGCAAATTCATCAAATACATCCAAGAAAGGTAAAGAAGAGCTTTCTACTGGTAGTAAAACATGCAGGTTTTGAAGATGTTGATGGAGATTCAAGCGGTTCAAAAAAGAGTCTTGATGAGGAACTTGGATTGCCCTCTCTGAAGACTCGAGGAGTAAGAAAAGCACATGTAGATGGTACAAGGAGTAGTGACCCAAGACCAAGAAGATCTGGGAGGATGCGGAATTTAGTGCAACGATTGACATATGATAGCTATATGGCTCGTCATCATGCCTACATGACAAAGGTAATACAAGATGATGAATCCTCTTGTTTTGATACAATTCGAAATGCAGATTGGGAAAAATCTATGGATGAGGAGATGGCTGTGCTTTATGGAAATGATACATGGAAGCTGGTTCCCTTGCCACAAGGGAAGAAACCCATAGGCTGTAAGTGAGTTTACAAGGTAAAGCACAATGCTGATGATAGCATAAGCACGTACCAAGTACGATTGGTAGCAAAAAGATATGCACAGACATATGGCATTGATTATGAGGAAACATTCAGCCCTATAGCTAAAATGTCTACTGTTAGAACACTTGTTGCATTAGCTATAGCAAAAAGATGGACTTTGCATCAGATGGATGTGAAGAATGCTTTCTTACATGGTGAGTTACAGGAAGAAGTATACGTGGGCCAACCACAAGGATATGAAGAGTCAAAGCATCCACAATATGTTTGCAGGCTGCAAAAGGCTTTGTATGGGCTGAAGCAAGTTGCTCGTGCATGGCATGCAAGGATCGCTGATAACTTAACCACCATTGGGTTTTCTATGTGTGATGTAGATCATTCACTATATGCAAGGAAGGGTGATGATGGCATCACAATTATGGCTATCTATGTTGATGACTTTATTGTAGGTGGTTTTATACATACAGAAACAGGTATATGGATGTCGCAAAGGCAATATGCCTTGAATATACTTCAAAAGTATGGTATGGCTGATTGTAAGCCAATTTCTATGCCATTAGATAAGAATTTGAAGTTGGATACTACATCACGTGAAGCATTGGAAAATGTTACTATGTACAGGAAAATTGTCGGAAGTCTTATATATCTCACAATTACAAGGCCTGATTTAAGCTATACTATTGGACTTGAAAGTTAGTTTACGAAGGTTCCCAAGAAGCCACATTTGGATGCTCTGAGGTGCACTCTACGTTATGTGAGTGCTACTTTGGATTATGCATTGTTTTATGAAGATGGTGTAGATGTGCAGGTTCATGGATACACCAATGCAGATTGCGCTGCATTCTAGATAGAAGATCTACTAGTGGCTTTCTATTCTGACTTGGGAGTGCAGTTATTACATGGAGCAACAAGAAGCAACCCACTGTCGAGTATAGAGGCTGAATATAGAGGTGCAGCAATGGTAGCATGTGAGGCATCATGGCTGGAGATGCTACTTGCAGATTTAGGTGTGGAAGTGCAAAAGCCTACCAGTATCTATTGTGATAATCTTAGTAGTATACAATTAGCACCAAACCCTTTTTTTCATGCTAGAACAAAGTATATCGAGGTACATTATCACTTCATCAGAGACAAGGTATTAAAAGGTGATATTGATCTTGTTTATGTTAGAACAGATGAGAAAGTTGCTGATATTTTCACAAAAGCACTTGGAGCAGAGAAGTTAAAGAAGTTTTGGTAGATTCTTGGATCAAAGGACATGACCTTGAGCTTGAGGGGGAGTTTTGAGATATCAAGCTCAATATGTGATGATCTAGGATGACATGTATCAGTTTTTTGTTTCTCTAACATGTATAGTGGTCACTCCGGTATATGTAAGGGATACTTCATTGAGCCTTATTATTTATCTACCGAGAGTGATGGCGCATTTGTTCCTTTCCGGCTCACTCATTCGCAGACATTAAGTTTTTCCTTATGTACTGATCTTTATATATAGCACTTGTTGTATTCTTGTTTTTAGGTCATTCTTGTATATGCCTATTTATGTAATAGAAGAAGAAGAAGAGCATTCTTCCTTGCCTCAATCTCAATGTGTGCTTCTCTTTGATTGTGAGAGTGTGTGTGTGAACTCTCTTCCTTATCTCCTTCCTCACGACAAAGATAAGTAGCATGAAAGTCTAATCAGAGATGCTCAGATAGAAAATGAACCAAAAATATACGAACAATTTGATGAACAAGATTAGAGTTTGGAAGAACCAGCTTGTACATTACTTGTAGATACAATAATAGAGTTAAATACCTCAAAGAATTGTATGAGAGGTATGAATCAAAGCTTATCCAATTTCTTATGAGAAAGCTCAAGAAACCAATCAAAACACTATCAAATTTTGATATTTTGGATGTACCTCTACCATATCTACGAGAGTGTATTAAAGATTATCAAACTGGCATTTTGGATAAAGAGCTAGATTACTTTTTAGAGTATTTAGAAAGTCAGTTTGTGTTACCAAAAGAATTCCTTCATAAAGTTAATCCTAGATGGAGAACAGAATTTTAGGCAAAAAATACAGAGTGCAGACATGTATGCACAGAAGCATCAATCAACTTAAAATTAAATCTTGCTTAGTGCCCATGTGCTAGGAGATATTCATGGTTATTTTTTTGGGAAAGAAGAAGAAGTGGGTGAAATCCAAAGTCATGGTTAAACTTTGCCAAGCTAGTAGGTCCTCCAAGAGGTGGTTGACCTACAAAATCTTACATGCTCAACACTATAGATACTTTCATTTTTTATATGCAATAGGTTCAAGATTACACAATAATTGCACAGATTAGAATCCAAAAAATGATAAAAGCATGTTTGGAAAACTTTTCTAAGATCAATATTAGAACCCTTAAATTTTTGGGCCTCCATTCCAACACAGATACACTTTTATTTGATCTAAGTGAGATGCTAGATAGATTATGTCTAATGGAATATTTTGTTAGAGTAATGTTTATGCAGAGCATATATTTATAGACTTTTGAAGATGCATTCTCAATTGTATTTTCTGAAATAGACTTGGAGATTTTTGGGAGAGTTTCTTTGGGTCTTGAAGCTAGAATTATGGCATATGAAAGCATTTTCTTAGAATATCAAAGTAGGAATACAATTTATGCTCTAGAAGCAACTTTCAATTAGAGAAAAACCATGATAGAACTTATACATAACATCAATTCTGAAGAATGACAAAAGTACATACATCTTCAAGAAGCCTCAAGTAGAAAATAGAAGTAAAAGAAAAAAACCACAGCCAAAGGATTGCTCTATTGAATATTTTGATGATGACATGAAAAGCTTTAGGACAGGGAGGATGTTGAATGAAGATTTATTTTCAAGATTGATCCTCTCTTATGACTGATTTATCCTCTCTTCTAACATTATTTGTCTTATAAGCTAAAAATATCATGGGATTCACAAAGAACTTGGGAAAAAATGAAGACTTGACATTTAGAATAAAAAGACGATAATGAGAGGAATGAAGCCGTAATAAAGTAGGTCTCTGATCTAAGGATCCGTCCGATTCAGACAGATCTGAAATCAGATACCGTTTGGTCATCTATATGTATGACCAAAGATCTCGTGTCTCGACTTACTAGAAGTTCATTTACTCTTGTAACCAAGTGATCCACTTAGCCTAGTGGTAAAGACTCAAGGATGTGAAGATGGAGGTCTTGGGTTCAATCCCATGGGGGCCATGGGGAGAGTATTTTGCCCAAGGAGATCTAGAGCCTTCTAGAAGCATCCACTTGAGTTAACTTGAGTTAAGTGGGACACTTGGTGCACATGTATGTACATGGCTGACACTTGGATGGTTAGTATCCACCTGCCCAAGATGGCAGTCCCTTGGAGAGAGCTATATATAGAGGCATTTGGTTGGGAGTAGAGTCATCTCTCTAGCATGTGGTGGTCGTAATCTGTGTTCTCTTGCATTGGTATTAGAGCCTAATTAAGCTTCCATGGAGAGCTTGCTCTCATCATCTCCTTCCTTAAAGGTCTCATGGAGAATTTGATGTTTATTTATGTTGTCTACGTGCGTGTATTTTCGCATAAGCTTTCGTCAAGACTTAAATGCCGATTATGTCTGTGCATCTTCGTTGCCTTTTTTACTGATTTAGGCACAATAGAAGATCTGTCAATCAGTAGTAGCCTGCGGGAATCAAACTCGCGATCTATTAGAGCAAAGATATCTCCTCTATCCAAGATGATATGCGACGTTGCTGCTTCTTGTGATAATTAAGACTATAGTTGATCAATCGACACTGCAGAATCCTAAATCACAAAGTGAAAAGGAGTTAATCTTTTTCATCCGTTGACGCCAAAGAATCAAACTTGCGAGCACTTCATCATGAGTAAATCACTATAACCCCGAAATCATGGACATCTTGATAATATTTTCTGTGCGTATAGACACAGAACCAAAGAACACATCATGGCGCACTAGGAAGCTCCAATGGAGGAGATTAGGTCCTCGAGCCCGCGACCTTTGTGTGTAGGAGGAATTCCTATTATCCACTAGAGCAACCACAGAACACATTCTGCTAATCGGCAATCAGTATTCAGCGTAATTTATGGCACTCTAGAAACTGCCAAATCATCAGCAAAAGGAAAATTCTCAGGTGTTTGCAATGGGTCTCGAACCTGTGACCTCATATCAAGAAGTAATTATCTTGTCCACAACGACAACTGCATTATTGTGTTACAGATATTTAGAAGTTAATTATAGTGACGTTAAAGCTTCTGTACTGCAAGCAAAAGGACAAAGGTGTCTATCGATGAGAGCAGCCGAGGCTTGAACTCATATCATTTGGGAGATTACAACGTCTACCTATCCACCAAATCAAGCAGCTTTGGAGCACCCCAACCCGCAATGAGACATTCATCTCGACTGTCGATGAGAGTATGCTTGGATCGTAATGTTCAAGATGTTTTATGATTTATCTTAAAGGATGCTGCAGATATCCTAGATCATGAAGAAGGAAAAAAAAAATTATTCCTCTTGGTCGGATGCTTACGGGATTTGATCTCAAGATATCTTCGAGCATAGGTGATGTCCTAAACCAATCTGAATTCCAAGTACTTAAATTTTTCACAAATTCAAGTTCAACACCTTGCTTCATAATCTTTTATTCATTCTTCATGGCTGATTTTACACCTGCAAAATAAACAATGGGCTGATCGTACATGAACTCTTTCATGAGTTCCTCTTCATGTGAAGCATTTGTAGCTTTCACATCCTCCAAGCTTTCTTCATCACCTACAAAACAACACAAGAAATGTGAATGTGATCAATGGTGCGTCTTGCACCTAACAAGGGTTGGCATTCCTCTTGGGATGGTCTTACTTTCCCTTATATAGGCTTGCCATTCCTCTTTGAATGGTCTTACTTGCCATAGGCTTTCCACTCTCTTAGGTGGTCTTACTTGCCTCAACCTTTCACTAGACCTTCACTTGGTCTATGGTGCTTCTTGCACCTAACATAGGCTTGTCACTCCTCTTGGGGTGTTCTTACTTGCCTTTACATAGGCTTGCCATTCATTTTTGAATGGCCTTACTTGCCGTAGGCTTGCCACTCTCTTTGGGTGGTCTTACTAGCCACACCCTTTTCACAATACATTCACATGATTTATGCTTGGAACTTACCACCGCATACAATGTGGATTCTTTTCTCAACAATTTACATCAGCCTTTAGACTTGCAAATGGACTTCTTTACCTTCATTTACCTCAATCAACTTCAGCCATGTTGTCACACTTTTGATGAGTGACTCTACCTTCTACCTTGGCACTTGCTTGAGCTCCTTGAACTTTGGGGAGTGTTTTCAAGTCCTTGTTGAGCCTTCAACACTTCATGGCAGCCCTCCTTTGGAGTCTTCTACTCCTTTCACTCTTCAAGAGTCTTCAAATGGGCATCCTTGCCTTGGCCACGTTCAGCTTGGGCTCTAATCTTCAAATCTTCAAGTGTTTGAAAACCTTTTAGCTTGGGCTCCTTCCTTTGCTTTGGCTCCAAGCTTTGCATCCTTCCTTCATCCAAGCTTTGCTAATCTTTTCTTTGGCTTTTGCAAATAGGAGAATTGCATTCACTTGATGTATCTAAACTCAAAGATGCTTTTAGTTGTCATAACTTAAGCATACACATTTACTTTTGCAAATTCACCTCAATGGGTTTTATCCACAACAAGATACATCCACAAATTTCATACATGGCAGCCTTGTATCTTACCAATATTTTTGGTAATTTCAGTTCATTTATGGCTGATCATGAACAACATTTAGTGCTTCAATATCACACTAACCATCACATATAACCATGCATGCAAATCACCAATGTTTTGAGCATATATTCAGCTCCCTTTATGCCAAATCATATGGCTACATAGACCTGCAAATTTCAGATTATATAGGCTTTATAAAATAGCCTATTACTCATCCATACATTATCAAACATGTTTATATAAATTTATTCACCACATGTGCATACATTCTTGCATGATAGACATCCATTCGCAACTCAAAAAACAACTTATATTCAGCCTACGCTGTGGAGGTGATCGCAATCCGGGTGGATCGGGTCCGATCATGGCACATGCGGAGTGTATGAAGCTTGTAAGTGTTGGGGGTTTTATGTAATAAAAAATGTGAAGGTGAAGATGAAGTTGGGTATGGGAGGAAATGATGTCATGATTTGATTAGAGAAAGGGGAACATATGAACACAAGATAATCGCATGAACATGAAGGATGAGGACAAAAGAAACCATTCACATGAATCAATTCGGAAAGGAAGAATGGTCCAAAAATATAGAGCTTCTTAAACACTTTCCAAATTTAATTCATATTCATAGGTTCTTTTGAATGGAATGAATGCATGATCAGAAAAAAAAACTATGAATGTGAATTAAATTTGGAAAGTGTTTAAGAAGATCCATATTTTTGGACCATTCTTTCTTTCAGAATTGATTCATGTGAATGGTTTCTTTTGTCCTCATCATTCATGTTCATGCAATTATCTTGTGTTCATATGTTTCTCTTTCTCTAATCAAATCATAACATCTTTTCCCCCCATACCGAACTTCATCTTCATCTTCACATTTTTTATTACATAAACCCTCCAACACTCACAAGCTTCATACATTCTGCGTGTGCCATGACCGGACCCGATCCACCCAGATTGCTATCACCTCCACATTTGAACCCGATGTGAAACACTTCCTGATATTTGCTTCTAATCTTGTTGGGAGCTTGTGATCCATATTTTTTGTTTCATATTTTTCATCCTCATCATATCATCATCTGATTCTTGCACTGGATTTCTCACAATATTGTGCACATCTTTGTCATGAAGTAAATGCATTTGTGAGAGATCTAGAACATCATGCATCACTCACTTGTTCACATAAGATGGAGGAAGGAATCAAATCCCTTATTGTTGAGAAAAAAGGCCAAAGAATAGTCTCTTCTATGTTGAGAGAGAAGGGAAAATTCAATGGCATCAACATTATAAGCTACTTAGATTTATTTGAAGAGCAAGCTATGTTTTTTGGTCTTCCCAAAGATCTTTTGATATCATTCTTTGAATGAATTGTTGATAGCTCTATCATAAACCATGTCACTCAATATGATAGTCTTCCTTGGAGTGATTTTAGAAAGGAGATGCTAAAACAATTCTATCTTGAAGATTATAGCCAACATAATCGGGATGGATCCTTACAATGGGTCAATTCCCCAAATCCTAGTAGCTCTATTACTCATTTACAAAATGAGTATATTAGACGCTATGAACAACTTCCTCATGAGGATAACATAACTTTGGAAGTTGATCTTGTGATCAATTTTCTTAAGCTTCTTCATCCTGAAACTCGTAGGGAAGTTGAACGACGATTAGAAGATCCCAATAAGCGCTATGGTCTTATTGACAATTGGCAAAAAGTGTGTAAAGTAGTAGAGGCTGTAGCCCATAGACATCAAACACAATCCATGATTTATGAGCAAACTAGTCTTCCTCAAGCTAGCCTTCCACAAACTAAGGAGCAAGTTAGAGAACAATCCCATGCTATGCTTTTTGATTCTACTTCTATTCCTCAAATGATGGAGCCTACTCACGGTTTTAAAGTAGAGCCAAATATAAGTGTGGTTGAACAATCTCAAGTGGAAATTCTCACTAAGCAAATGGAAAGTCTTATTGCTACACAATGCAATTTGGCCAAGACTATAGATGCTTTACAATCTAATTACACCAAAACTTTCCAAAATCAAATGAACCCAATGTCTTTTCAAGAGCCTAATCAACATGTTATAGCTACCAATCAAAATCCACAAGTAGCTCCTACTCAAGCATATCAAGTTCCTCCAATGCATAATCCTTCAATGCAAAATCCTCATCCTCATGTGCAAAATCCTCAAATATATCAAAACATGTATCCTTAAGCTTCTCAAATAGATTTTTAAAATCCTCAAAATCAAAATTTTCAAAATCAACAACCGTATACTATGGAAGCTCCTCTTGCACCTCAAGCACCACATGCTTCCCAAGCTCCTCAAATACATCAATTACCTTATCAAAATCCTAACTATCCCATTCAAGCAATACCTTATCAACAAAATCCTCAATTTCAAAATTTCCCACCACAAGTTAATCAAAATCCTCAAAATCAAAATGGTTTTGTGTGTGGCCCTCGTAGGTGTCCTTGGTGTGACTCGCTAGAGCACGTTTTGAGAGATTGTGAACTATTGAAGGCTGCTAACTAGCAGCGACTAGTAATAGATATAGACAAGAAAATCTATGACTCTCGATCTAGGCTACCTTTGAAAGGAAATTATGGTAAGGGAGGAATGAAAAAACACTATGAAAATATAACCATAACGGACATAGGAACTAGAGGAGTGAAACTAGAAGCTCTTGATGAACAACAAGCAGAATCAAGTAAACCCACAAAGGAAGGTGACTTTTCCATAGAGGCTTTAGTAAGAGCACGAGATGAGATTAGGAGAATAACAGCTTGGGAGTCACCGATAGAAGATCAATCTCTTATTTCTCACATATCCAAGTAGAAGAAAAACGAAAACGAGATGAAGTTAAGCCTAGTGAAAGAAGAGTGACTCGAAAACAAACCTCAGAGGGAATATAAACAATCATAGAGCAGGGAGAAACATCACAATCCAAAGATAAAAAACAAGAATCACAACCCAATGAACAGAAACAAGAGGAGAAACAAAAAGGAAAGAAGACAAAGCAGAGAAAAACAAAACCAAAGCCTTTAGATAAACAAGAACAATCATAACAAACTCAAGACCAAACACGAGAACATGAACAAAAACAAGATCCTCAGTAAAAACAAAAGAAACGAAAGAGAAAACCTAAAGCCATCTTGATTTCAGAAATTGAGAGAAAAATAGATCCTATGGAGATTTTAGATGACATTTTTCTTAACAGTAAAGTGATTATGTCTTTAGAACAAGTTTTCTCTATTGCAAAGCCTATTTTTGAAGATAACTTTATCGGCCTAATTAAAAGGAAGAGGTTTTCGCTTAATCTAGATACTGAGATGCAAGATTCTCTAGATCAAGATCAAGCTATGAATGAAGCCTTAAACTTTGATGAATCTGATGAAGAGGGCTTTGATGATGATGAAGTAAATGTGAATAAAAACTTCTTAGGACCTATTCAACCTGACCATGAAAATCATGAAAACAATCCTGAAAGTCACTTTAAAAGAAAATTTTGGTCTAGAGGTACATCAAAGATGCAAAAATAGGAAATGATAAGAACATTGTCACTATAAATGCATTAGTAGATTCTGGCTCCGAAATCAATGTGATTTCAAGAGAAGTCTATGATAAGTTTCGATGGCCCATAGATAAAGATTGTGGATGGCGTATGGGAACCACAGATAATGGTGTAGGTACCCTGTATGGAGCTTGTGCTAGTGTGCCTATATCCATAGGAGGAATCACAGAAGAGTTTCACTCTTTCATTCAAGATAATTTCTCCTATAAAGTTCTCTTAGGTCAATCCTTTATTTGTGAGAGTCGTATGGAAACTAAAGCCATGGATGATGGGTCTATCTATGCTAGATTTAAGTGTAAGGATGGAATGCAATCACTTCAAGTCACGGTAGGAGTGAATCATCCTAGGAATCGATTGCCAATTAGAAAGAAACCTATTGTTACTCAGGGTCATGAGCATGCTTGTAGTGATTGTGCACCTCGATTCATGTTTGGAGCTACATATGATCAAAATTTTGGATAGAGTCCATTGTTGAGCGGGACAACAGTGGATATTGGTTTGACATCTCACATCCAACCAACATGTACAATAGTTTGTCACTTTGTTTTCCACATTCTAGATTAGATTTGCTTCATAAGAGTCAATTGTCCAATTCTTTTGTCCAAAAAACCCAGAAAATTTATAAAAGCAACAAAATCATGGAACATGATGAGAACATTGAGCACATGATTGAAACATCTCTTTGTTTCTCTACTCTTGAGGAGTTAGAGTTATGTCTTCAATAAAATTCTAATTCCCATATTATTCTTCTTTCTTCCCTTGATGAGTATGCTCTCATCCAGGAATATACTCTCAACGTTGAGAAGTGCTCAAAATTTAACCAAACACATGAAGCCTTAGTTGAAACAAAGTACAAAATTATAGACAAAAAAATCAAACCCATAGCTCAACCATTATCCCAAGGAAGTAATGAAAAAACTATTGATGTGAAAAACAATCCAAATCTTCGGGATACGAAAAACATAGGACATACATTCACGGATGAGACAATCAAACATGTGAAGATTGGTACAGATGATGACTTTCTTTTGCCAGTAGAGAGAGATAAATTTGAGAGAGTCATACATAGCCATGGAAAATCCTTTACTATGTATCCTCATGAGATTGGTTGCGTAGATCCTAAGCTAGTTGCACCCATGATAATCTTTACTATTCCATATATTCCATGGAATCTTTGCCCTAGACCAGTTCCAAAGGCTCGCTTACCTGAGCTAATGAAACTACTTAAGGAGAAGATAAACATGAGAATTTTAGAGCCATCTTTTGCACCTTACTCCAATAGATGGTTCACTGTGCCTAAAAAGAATAGGAAACTACGTTTTATTCAGGATCTCTAACCCGTCAATAAAGTCACCATAAGGAATGTAGAAATAGGACCCATTGTAGATGTGTTTGTTGAATCATTTTCAGGACATTCTATCTATTCACTGGGTGATTTATATTCTGGATATGATAAATTCCAATTAGTAATTGACGGCCATGACATAACCACAATTAAAACTCCTTTAGGCTTAGTGCGAATGTGTACTTTACCTCAAGGAGCGACTAATTCTGTGGCTCATATGGTGAGTGCTATGAATATGGTCTTACATAATTTTATCCCTCATATAAGTATGCCATTCATTGATGATATTCCAATTAAAGGAAGTGAGAAACATGTAAAGGACATTACTTTAGACTCATCTGGATATCGTAAATTTGTTCTTGACCATATCTCTGATTGTGAAAGAATATTTCAACCGTTTGAAGAGGTAGGTCTCACGTTTTCCATAGAAAAATCTGTTTTTGGTGTCAACGAGGTTCTTATTGATGGATATTTATGTGGTCATTATGGTCGAAAGCCATGCCTGGAACATTTTGTTTCTCACAGTTACGAGAGTCACGCTTCCGGAGGAATTGCAAGTTTAGTGGGGATGAATGTCGTCAAGATTTTCTCTCCTCTCTCACTCATGAAGGCCTGCAGGAAACACATTTGGTGAAGGTAACCAGAATTCCCTGAGAAGTCCAAGATGCATCAAGAATATCAAAGGGAGTTCACATGCAAAGTTTGGAAGAAATCGAGCAAATCCAGGGTAGCGATCAAAGCTGGTTAAACTTTGGAAATTAGGGCAAAAATTTCAATGTCTCCAACTCACATGAAAATTCACATACTTGTAAAGCCTATCAAAGGCAGTCCATAGCCCGAATTTCACATGAAAATGAATTTTCTAGCACATTGATATGCCATGTGCAGTTTGTAAAAAATATAATTTTTTCACTTAAACCCTATAAAATCTTGTATAGGAATTTTTCTTAGCCATATGGTTTGGTATGTATACAGACCATATGAGCCTACATATTTGTACAAAGTTTCATGGCTATCAGAGTTCTCTAGACACCTTAATGCCACCTTGCAAGCTTCCAAATATAGTCAAACTTGTATAAGGGAGATTCAGATGGGCATTTTTTCTTCATATTCCTAAAGGAGGCCTTTCAAAACATAGACCTACAAATTTTTATCATCATCAAAGGATATTTGAAGGGTCAAAGAGCACAAAATCCAATTTTCAAGGTCACCACAGTTTCTTAGAGTAAAAAAATTAAAGGCTTGAAGGGCTGCCACATGGCAAACAATGATTGAACCATGTTGTACGGTCAAGATGAGCTTATATTCAAGGGTGCAGATCCACTAAAGCATAAAGCAAGGAGGATCCACGAGTTTTTTCACTGGATAAGCCTTTTTTGATGATCAAAGATCAATAATGCAAAGTTTCTCCAAAAATAGTGGCTTATCTTATCCAAATTGATGTCAGCACTTGTCAAGATCAGCCCCAGATCCAATGGTGGAGAATGAAGGCGCCTATTTTCCTTCCCTTTGCCCTAGATATCATATAAAGAACCAATCCTAACCATCCATTTGAAAAATCCAATGGTTGTAATCAAAAGAAGCTGATCTTAGGGTTGGGAGTTGATTTCTCTAGATCCAAGGGCCCAAATTCATTCAAAAAACTATGTAAACACCCCTCCAAACTCCTAGAGCATCATTGTTAGGAATCCATAGGGCCCTTACTAGCACATTGTCTCCTTGAGACGATCATCCTCAGTTGAGCGTGTGAGGATCCAAGGTGGGCTAGTAAGAGCATAGTTCCTAGATTCAACTTTTAGACTTCCTCTCTAGGATAGGCTCATAAACCAAGAATCTCTTTCTTTGCTCACCCTCAGTAGAGCATGTGAGTGAGTTAGAGCTAGTTTCATGTCTTAGAATTCTTCAGAAAAACATTACAATCCTAGAAAGACATAGGATCAATGAAGTAGGACCTATCCTCTTATGTGTGACATTCGGTTGAACTGTCATGGTGAGAGGGTCTTGCGGACCACCTTTGATCAGTAGAATGCTTAGCTTGATGTTTTAAAATATTTATGTATATGTTTATCATAAAAAGATCTTCTAATTCATGTCTCATGTCTCTTATCTCTTTGTCTCTTCTATGTTTTACATGTCACCTTCTATCTCTTTCTATGTTTGACAAGGCTCCACAGTATTGCGTTGAACCAGTGAGGATGATCCATTAAGATTGAGAGAATAATTTTCTTTTCATTCATAAATCATGACCCACGTGCATTCATACCACCCACAAACACCCATGCATATGTTTTAGTTTCGAAAGTGTATAAGAAACTCCATTCTTGGACCATTCTTCCTTTTGAGACTGATTCATGAGCAGGAGGGAGGTGCGCAGACCTTGGATACGATCTGGAGAGGAGTAAACACAAACAAAACGGAAGCACATTTATGTTCTGGAGGCAGTAGCGCAAAAGGGTGAAGGAGGCTTCTTTTCTCTTTTATTGCTATTGCTGGATGCACACAGAAAATAGGACGTTACTGGACATAAGAGAGCAATGATAAGGAGGCCCGCTCACAAAGGAGGAAGATTAGAGGGAGAGAAGAACAACGGAGAGAAAGGCTGATAGGAGGAGAATTAGCAAACGAAATAGCAGAGATTTCTATAACATTAGATTATCTTATCCGAAGTTGGAACAAGGCCATCTTAGCAACTGTGTTGCATTCAATCCAGTAGCTTTGCACTCAATGTCGAATTTTTCATCAGAGATATCAAATGTTTTTTGGTAGGATTGGGAAAAACAATCTTGTTAATCAGGCAGGGAGTCATTACACGCACCTGCATAATTAATCCAGCGCGCGGTTGAAGTAAGAGTAGAAAGAAGCCGAAAGATACCCAATATCTCAGACCTTCACTTTACTCTGAAAGTTCTATGATTTGCTTGGAAATAAAAGACATTCATCGAAAGAAGCATTGGCACCTGTGAAGATCGAGGTCAGATCTTATAATGAGATTTTGTTTTTCTGCAACTAACTTTTCAAATCACTGTAGCCATGATTTCCATTGCGCTTCATCTGTTTTGTTTCTATTAGCTGATCCATCATTGTACAAACGCAAATCTAAACTTTCTCTGACTGTTAAAGTGACATACCTCCTCAATGTTTAGTGTTCAAAAATAATGGTTCTTTGCCTTAGTTTATGCTAAACTTGTGAAGCTCGCTGAGGAAAATCTTACCTCTTCTTTTGTCTTTTATCGTTGAGGACATGAAACGAGTTCACTTATCATTTTTGAGCACTCTCACCATATTATTCTAATCAAATTCAAATGCACTACTATTCATATCTGTTCGATGTTTTGATCACCATAGTTCTGTGGAGTTCAACCGCACAGAAAATCTTGATTAATTGATTTCCCACTCTAAGTCTCTAAAGAAAGTTTTCGTTGTTGTTCGATACTCTTTAAATCATGCGCGATAGGAAATGTTAAATCTGATTCACTTTGATGATTTGTGTGTATTCGCAATAAAACGTTGTTAACAGGCGGACGATTTTGACGGTATTGACGAACGTTTTGATGCTATAGAATAAATTTATGTACTTACCACATGAAATCGAGAATTTTTGCAACCCGACCAATAAGATTTGATTTATAGATGATAAACGTCAATGCGATTTTTGATTTCTGATATTTCAGAATGGCACCTGAAGAAAGTATTCTATGTATTTTCTTCGCATGAATGCAAACTTGTGCAATGAATTCGGAGAATTAAAATCAATAATCGCTATCCATATGGATTTCTATGTTTGAACGAACTTTAGCTATCATATGATTAACATGTGAATCTCTAATTTATTGTGCGTGATCATAAAGAAAAGAGAGGTAGCTTTTACATATTATGAAACATATATAAACTCTTTTGAATTGTGGTAAAGGAAAGATACGGGGTTAAATAAGTGAAATAATCGTTAATACTCCTTCCAAACATTTAAGAGCCTATGTTTCCTTTAGTTAATATCACTTTCAAGCATTAAGAGCATTTGTCTTCCCACGATGAACATGATGATTGAAACATTTTGATGATTTTGTTTCTCAAGTTCTTTACACTAGGTTATGGTTTCAAATGTACTACTAATTATTTCCTTGAGTTCCCATTATACTTGAGCTTGCTCCTAGCACCGTGCGTGCACCGTTAGTGAGACGGTTGACTTGATCTACCAGCCATCGTCAAATCGCTCTAATATTTGAACCCAACGTGAACAACGGTGTTGCAACTCAGATACGTATAGTTTCTATTTGTTTGCATATGCATTGACGAAATTGGCACATAGTCGCGGCTTCTTGTTTCATGTGAGCAGATGCTTGAAATTTCGAAACCTTGCCTTTTCTTGGGTGTTGAGGGCTGATCATATATGGTCTGAGGGCCTACACGGAAATTGGAAAGTGGTTATCCTCTTCTGGCCACCCTCTCATTGACATCTGAAGCAGAGACGTTTGCACATTCAGTCAATAGATTCTGATGTATTAGAATTTAAGCAACTCAAATTGTAAAAAGTTTACACACACATTCACGTTGAGCTTCTTCTTCAAGCTATCTTTCAGGTATTGGTCTATCTTTTGAAACTTATTTTTATTGATTTTCAATGGGTAAGAAGAAGATAGAGAAATTAAAAACAAATGATAAGAAGTTTACTATGGAAGACTTAATTGAGAATAAGATTTTGAATTTTGAATCACAATTCAAAGAACTAGGGGATAATCTAAAGTCATCAAATCAAGCTAAATTTGAAGAACTATTCCTATTAATTAATAAACTTAGTGAGTTTTCCAATTCAAGTCATGTGATGTGTAGGATTTTAAAAGATGTTGTTTCAAATTTAAAAAACCAAATTGATGAATTGAGCAAACAAGTAAATGAATTATTTAGATGTAAATGCAAGCATGAACATGAATCTCATACCTTATTTACAAAAGTGCATGATAACAATGATATGTTGGAGCATAGGAGATCCACCCATAGGGCTATGCATAGGAGAATGAAACATCGAACAAGATGCTTTTAG
Source organism: Ceratopteris richardii (assembly GCA_020310875.1). NCBI lineage: Eukaryota > Viridiplantae > Streptophyta > Polypodiopsida > Polypodiales > Pteridaceae > Ceratopteris > Ceratopteris richardii. The sequence continues at coordinate 94,495,731 of CM035428.1, read as the reverse complement.
TGTGGTCAATTAGGTCATGCGTATGATAATTGTCTTTCTTATGATGATGCATGCAAATTACACTTAGTCATTACACATGGCCTTAAGATTTGTGACTTCCAAACCCAATTACCTTTGCATTTAAACTTAGGTAGAGGAGGGATGAAAGAATACTTTGATCAAACAAAATTTAGACCTAAAATATATAACAACATTAAAAAACAGTGGAGACCTAAGCGTCATAATGAGAAAACAAAGAGAGCATTAAAATCTATGAACAATGAGCAAAATCTTCTAAAACCAAAATTTATAAGTAACACTGATTATGAAACTAAATCTCTTGCTAAAAAAGATGGTCAAAGTACATTGAAAAGGATTGATAAAGATGAATATGAAAATATAAAGATTGATAAAAAGGAAGTTCAAAAATCAATAAAAGTTTATGAAAGAGAAGACATACATATTATGAATGATGAACTTAAAATCTTAGAGAATGAGAATGGTTGTGATTATGATAAATTTGATTAGTTAAAAATTCAACCATATGATAAAAATATTCATACTAAAATTGATAATGACAAAGAGATTGGGAAATGGGTACAAAAGGCTATTCTGAACATAGTGCAAAATACTTAAAAATCTTCTAAACTTATGAATAAGAGGGAAAAGAATTTGATAGAATAATTTTCTTGTGGTTTTTTATATCTATGAATTTTTTATTATGAGTCTTTTGTTTACTAAATTTATGATGTAAAATATGAAACATTGATTGTTGATGAATGTTTAAGGAAAATTCTTCTAAATAATTTTCTATGATTGAAAAAGATATTAACAGTTGATGAAAAATCTTTGCTTTCAAAAGGTATATGTGTTAATTGCTTCCGCTTTTCTTTATCACGATATGAAATTCTTATTTTCAATGAAGCTATTTGACGTTTTTTTTTACTTTTTCTTTATTAAGAAAATATAAGAATTTTTCATGATAAATATACTATGAGTTTTTTATACCAAAATTATGATGATAATTACAAAATATTTTGATAAATATGATTAATAATATGATTTTCTTTTATCAGTTTTATGATTGCAAAATAGGATGATGATGTGATGACAAGTTTGATGAAAAATGATGAGTGATGAAAGCTATTTAACTTGTAATTGTAGTTTATGATTATCAACAAGAATTTTATTGAAGATATTTTATAGAATCTAGAGATTGACGATAGAAGATGAAGCCTAAAATCCAGGCAATCGCAGAAATATATGGATAACAGGCGACGTAAAAGATGAATAAAAACAATCAGGTGAAAAACTTTTAATAGAAAGATTTGTTTTGATTTTTGTGTATATGCACTGCATTACTGAATGAGTTAAAAGGATGTGTTCAAATTTTTAAAACAATAAAGTAGAATTTAAGATGTTAAATATTTGATATATTTATGATTGATGCATGAAAAACTTGTTTTTATATGAATTGAATCAGATAGTTAAATAAAAATTTCGGAATTGGAAGCCTGTGGAAGAAATGGTAGCCTTATTATGAATATATGTATATGCTGAAAATTTTATCCATTACTAAGTGAGATTTTTGTATCTTACTATTTATTTCTTATGAGATCTGACCTCTAAATGAATTAAAAAATAAATAACACTGCATACCCAATTAGCATATATATATGTGTTTGTAGTTGGTGTGCTATATTGGGCCAGTAGACGGGCGGAACAACCTTGGTCGGGTGATCAAGGCCACGAGCTGACGCTAGTTTCATCATAGGCCTAACCTTTATGTTGTCATGCATTTGCATGGGTCGATAGGCAGGTGGAGTTACTCTGGTCGGGCGATCAGAGCCACAAGCTGACGTCGATTTCATATAGGACTGACATAGTTTCGTCGTGTGCTATGCCGGGTTGGCAGACAAGTGGAATTAACTTGGCCGGATGGACAAGTCGAGGAGTCGCACCCAATTTCGGTATAGGCCAATTTGTTAAAAAAATAAATAAAGAGCTGAGTTGGGATGAAGTAATAAAGCAAGAAAAAAATGATCTGAAAAGAAAAAGAAATGAATGGAGAGTCAGACCATAGGAAATAAGAGTAGGAGGCATATAATTCTATTAACTGATGAAAAAGTTTTGGTATATGCTGTTATGCAAGATAAGTTACTTATTCCAAGCAAGTTACATGAATAGAAGGTCTATGACACTTATGATTTATTCCTATAAATGCTTGTTTAAATGTGGCTTCAGAGATATAACATGATATTTATATGACTTATATCTACTTTGTTTTTTGTTTAGAAGATTTATACTAATCTTTTTAATTGCACAAAGTATGAATGCATGATAAAATAAAACTTTGAAAATTTAAAATTTATTTACAAAAGAATTTGATATGTTTCACTTGAATCTCCAAGATGGTCCATAGGGACGATGTGCACGATTGGTGGGGGTGAATGTCGGAGAGATCCTCTCTCTGTTCTTTGATAAGAAATGAAGGAAGAATTTATGAAAGAGTTTTGTTCCAATGGTTACATATAAATTCTTAAAAATAAGTTTTATATGAGCTTCTGATCTGACTAAATTCTCCCTTGAGTACTTGGAAGCTGAAGAAGATGAAATGTGCATTTGCACTCTCATTTGAATCCTCTAAATATAACTTGTTTTAATAGTTTTATTATGTGTATGATTATGAGAATAAAAATGTATGTTGTTTGTTTATAAAACTCCAATTGAGGGTTTGGCCATTGAGGACGATATACCAGTATAGTGCAAATGAATAACACAAGGATGATGAAACATTGAGCTTAAGATCTTCAAATCATCTTCTCTTTTGAAACTAAATATTTAGGAACAATGAGCATTTGATGAGATCATTTATAATTTACCAAACTTCATTTGGTTATTATAATGTGGGCGAGTGTGCTCATTGAAATAAGTCAATGAAAAAATTTCTTGAAAATATACTTGTAACTTAAAGATGAATAATTAAAATAGTCAATATAAGTAATATATATGTGTGTGTTTCCATAATTGTGTGTGAGTGCATATGAATCTACGTAAACGTGTGTATGATTAAGTATACTCAGATATAAGCATATGACATGTGGCTTATGTATGAATGTACATTTTGTATGTTAATACATATATGTGCGTGAACCTCTTAATGCGAGACCCTTATTTTGAAAGCAAGAGAAAACAAAAGTAAAACTTAATTAAAGAAAAAACGAAAACAAACTTTCTATGTTATCAGTACGTATGCATCTCTCTATGTGGAAAAAAAAAGGAGACGTGGAGGTCGGGGAATTTTGTTTCTTTATGTAGGAAGTTCGAGATCATCGAAGGTGTAAGGAATTGAACTCACAACCTCTTGGTTAGGAATGTGATGGGCTAACCACTTGCCCCAAAAGCCATGGTTGAGGATTACTTCCTAATCCTCTCTCTTAGGGTGTGGTTCAACCATCTCCTACCAGGATTATGTTACATTCTTCCCCCCTTGGTCGATCATTGTCCTCAATGATCTACTCTTGTATCCCTCTAGCCTCGGTGATCAGTCCCTTGAACCCCTAGGTGCCCTTGAATTGATGTCCCTCAACCTCGCATAGTTTCTTGAACCTTGTTCGCAACCTTGGTCTCTTGAACCTTTGCTCTCAACCTCGGTGTCTTGAACCTTCTTGTTCGCAACTTCGGTGTCTCGAGCCCTTGTTCTCAACCTCAGTCTTGAACCTTGTTCTCACCCATGCTTGGTATCTTGAACACTCAATCAAGTGCCACCCAAGGATTCCCAAGGAATTCACACTTCCAAGCTAGCTCATTGGAAAGTTCATTCCGAGAGCTTTCCAACGGTATATTACATGCCTCAATCCGACATACGGATTGAGAGATACACCCCAATCATTGTAAGGTCCATCCTTGAAACCGACGCGCGCGCCTTCCACAATTCCTACCCTTTCACATAGAGGATGCCCAAGCGCCTTTTTTAGAGGCCATTGGATCATTCCACCTTGCCCAAGCCTACTTCCTAGGCTCTGATACCAATGTAAGGAATTGAACTCACAACCTCTTGGTTAGGAATGTGATGGGCTAACCACTTGCCCCAAAAGCCATGGTTGAGGATTACTTCCTAATCCTCTCTCTTAGGGTGTGGTTCAACCATCTCCTACCAGGATTATGTTACAGAAGGCATGGGGGGGAGTTGTACTGAAGATAGAAGGAGGCCAATAGCATGTAAGGGAGGTATATGGCGCGGATCGAAAGGGAAGCAGGAGGACCAGGAGGGAGGTGTGCAGACCTTGGATACGATCTGGAGAGGAGTAAATACAAACAAAAGGGAATCACATTTATGTTCTGCCTCATGTTCTGGAGGCAGTAGCGCAAAAGGGTGAAGGAGGCTTCTTTTCTTTTTGATTGCTATTGCTGGACGCACACAGAAAATAGGACGTTAATGGAGATAACAAAGCAACGATAAGGAGTCCCGCTCACAAAGGAGGAAGATCAGAGGGAGAGAAGAACAACGGACAGAGAAGGTTGATAGGAGGAGAATTAGCGAACGAAATAACAGAGATTTCTATAACATTGGATTATCTTATCCGAATTTTGGAACAATGCCATCTCAGCCAGTGTGTTGCATTCAATCCAGTAGCTTTGCGCTCAATGTCGAATTTTTTTATCAGAGATATCAAATGTTTTTAGTAGGATTGGGAAAAACAATCTTGCTAATCAGGCAAGGCGTCATTACACGCACCTGCATAATTGTGTGTATCCATAAACGTGTGTGTGATTAAGTATACTCAGATATAAGCATATGACATGTGGCTTATGTATGAATGTACATTTTGTATGTTAATACATATATGTGCGTGAACCTCTTAATGCGAGACCCTTATTTTAGAAGCAAGAGAAAACAAAAGTAAAACTTAATTAAAGCAAAAATGAAAACAAACTTTCTATGTTATCAGTACGTATGCATGTCTCTATATGGAAAAAAATGAGACGTGGAGGTCGGGGAATTTTGTTTCTTTATGTAGGAAGTTCGAGATCATCGAAGGCATCGGGGGGAGTTGTACTGAAGATAGGAGGAGGCCAATAGCATGTAAGGGAGGTATATGGCGCGGATCGAAAGGGAAGCAGGAGGACCAGGAGGGAGGTGCGCAGACCTTGGATACGATCTGGAGAAGGGAGGTGCGCAGACCTTGGATACGATCTGGAGAGGAGTAAACACAAACAAAAGGGAAGCACATTTATGTTCTGGAGGCAGTAGCGCAAAAGGGTGAAGGAGGCTTCTTTTCTTTTTGATTGCTATTGCTGGATGCACATAGAAAATAGGACGTTAATGGACATAACAGAGCAACGATAAGGAGGCCCGCTCACAAAGGAGGAAGATTAGAGGGAGAGAAGAACAGCGGAGAGAGAAGGCTGATAGGAGGAGAATTAGCAAAGGAAAAAGCAGAGATTTCTGTAACATTGGATTATCTTATCCGAAGTTAGAACAACGCCATCTCAGCCACTGTGTTGCATTCAATCCAGTAGCTTTGCGCTCAACGTCGAATTTTTCATCAGAGATATCAAATGTTTTTAGTAGGATTGGGAAAAACAATCTTGTTAATCAGGCAGGGCGTCGTTACACGCACCTGCATAATTAATCCAACGCGCGGTTGAAGTAAGAGTAGAAAGAAGCCGAAAGATACCCAATATCTCGGAGACCTACACTTTACTATGATTTACTTGGCAATAAAAGACATTCATCGAAAGAAGCATTGGCACCTGTGAAGATCGAGTATGATTTACTTGGCAATAAAAGACATTCATCGAAAGAAGCATTGGCACCTGTGAAGATCGAGGTCAGATTTTATAATGAGATTTTGTTTTTCTGCAACTAACTTTTCAAATCACTGTAGCCATGATTTCCATTGCGCTTCATCTGTTTTGTTTCTATTAGCTGATCCATCATTGTACAAACACAAATCTAAACTTTCTGTGATTGTTAAAGTGACATACCTCCTCAATGTTTAGTGTTCGAAAATAACGGTTCGTTGCCTTAGTTTATGCTAAAGTTGTGAAGCTCGCTGAGGAAAATCTTATCTCTTCTTTTGTCTGTTATCGTTGAGGACATGAAACGAGTTCACTTATCATTTTTGAGCACTCTCACCATATTATTCTAATCAAATTCAAATGCACTACTATTCATACCTATTCAATGTTTTGATCGTCATAGTTGTGTGGAGTTCAATCGTAGAGAAAATCTTGATTAATTGATTTCCCCTTCTAAGTCTCTGAGGAAAGTTTTCGTTGTTGCTTGATACTCTTTAAACCATGTGTGATAGGAAATATTAATCTGATTCACTTTGATGATTTGTGTGTATGCACAATAGAATGTTGTTAACAGGCGGATGATTTTGACGGTATTAACGAACGTTTTGATGCTATATAATAAATTTATGTACTTACCACATGAAATCGAGAATTTTTGCAACCCGACCAATAAGATTTGATTTATAGATGATAACGGTCAATTCGATATTTGATTTCCAATATTTCAGAATGGCACCTGAAGAAAGTATTCTATGTATTTTCTTCGCATGAATGCAAACTTGTGCAGTGAATTCGGAGAATTAAAATCAATAATCGCTATCCATATGGATTTCTATGTTTGAACGAACTTTAGCTATCATATGATTAACATGTGAATCTCTAATTTATCGTGCATGATCATAAAGAAAAGAGAGGTAGCTCTTACATATTATGAGACATATGTAAACTCTTTTGAATTGTGGTAAAGAAAAGATACGGGGTTAAGTAAGTGAAATACTCGTTAATACTCCTTCCAAAGTACATTTAAGAGTCTATGTTTCCTTTAGTTAATATCACTTTCAAGCATTAAGAGCATTTGTCTTCCCAGGATGAATATGATGATTGAAATATTTTGATGATTTTATTTCTCAAGTTCTTTACAGTAGGTTATGGTTTCAAATGTACTACTAATTATTTCTTTGAGTTCCTATTATACTTAAGCTTGCTCCCAGCACCCTACGTGCACCATTAGCGAGACGGTTGACTTGATCCACCAGTCGTCGTCACATCCCTGCGATAGCGTGTGAGGATCCAAGGTAGGCTAGTAAGAGCATAGTTCCTAGATTCATTTTTTAGACTTCCTCTCTAGGATAGGCTCATAAACCCAAAATCTCTTTCTTTGCTCACCCTTAGTGGAGCATGTGAGTGAGTTAGAGCTGGTTTTATGTGTCTTAGAATTCTTTAGAAAAACATTACGATCCTAGAAAGATATAGGGTCAATTAAGTGGGACCTATCCTCTTACGTGTGACATTCGGTTGAACTGTCATGGTGAGAGTGTCGTGCGGACCAACTTTGACCAGTAGAATGCTTAGCTTGACGTTTCACAACATTCATGTATATGTTTATCATAACAAGATCTTCTAATTCATGTCTCATGTCTCTTATCTCTTTGTCTCTTCTACTTTTTACATGTCACCTTCTATCTCTTTCTATGTGTGAGAACAAATTGAACCAGTGAGGATGATCCATTAAGGTTGACAGAATAATTTTCTTTTCATTCATAAATCATGACCCATGTGCATTCATACCACCCACAAATACCCATGCATATGTTTTAGTTTTGAAAGTGTATAAGAAGCTCCATTCTTGGACCATTCTTCCTCTCGAGACTAATTCATGTGTGTGGTTTTAGTTTCTTTTTTCTCATCATGCATTCGTTGCATTCAAAAGAACCTATGAATGTGAATTAAATTTAGAAAGTGTTTAAGAAGCTCCATATTTTTGGAACATTCTTCCTTTCCGAATTGATTGATGTGAATGGTTTCTTTTGTCCTCATCATTCATGTTCATGGGATTATCTTGTGTTCATATGTTCCCCTTTCTCTAATCAAATCATGACATCTTCTCCTCCCATACCCAACGTCATCTTCACCTTCATATTTTTTATTATATAACCCCTCCAACACTCATAAGCTTTATATACTCTGCCTGTGCCACAACCAGACCCGATCCATCCGAATTGCGATCACCTCCACATTATGTCGTCGAGATTTTCTCTCCTCTCTCACTCATGAAGGCCTAGAGGAAACACATTCGATGAAGGTAGTCAGACTTCCCTGAGAAGTCCAAGATGCATCAAGAATGTCAAAGGGAGTTCACATGCAAAGTTTGGAAGAAATCGAGCAAATCCAGGATAGCAGTCAAAGCTGGTCAAACTTTGGAAATTAGGGTAAAAATTTTAATGTCTCCAAATCACATGAAAATTCATATACTTATAAAGTGTATCAAAGGCAGTCTATAGCCTGAATGTCACATGAAAATGGATTTTCTAGCACATTGATATGCCATGTGCATTTTATAAAAAATATAATTTTTTCACTTAGACCCTAGAAAATCTTGTATAGGAATTTTTGTTAGCCATATGGTTTGGCATGTATAAAGAGCATAAGACTACATATTTGTACAAAGTTTCAATGCTATTAGAGCTTCCTATACACCTTAAGGTCACCTTGCAAGCTTCCAAATGTAGTGAATCCCCCTCCAAACTCCTAGAGTATCATTGTTAGGCATCCATAGGGCCCTTGCTAGCACATGGTTTCCTTGAGACGATCACCCTCAGTTGAGCGTGTGAGGATCCAAGGTGGACTAGTAAGAGCATAGTTCCTAGATTCAATTTTTAGACTTCCTCTCTAGGATAGGCTCATAAACCCAGAATCTCTTTCTTTGCTCACCCTCAGTGGAGCGTGTGAGTAAGTTAGAGCTGGTTTTATGTATCTTAGAATTCTTTAGAAAAATATTACGATCCTAGAAAGACATAGGGTCAATGAAGTGGGACCTATCCTCTTACTCGTGACATTCGGTTGAACTGTCATAGTGAGAGGGTCGTGCACACCACCTTTGACCAGTAGAATGCTTAGCTTGACGTTTCACAACATCATGTATATGTTTATCATAACAAGATCTTCTAATTCATGTCTCATGTCTCTTATCTCTTTGTCTCTTCTATGTTTTACATGTCATCTTCTATCTCTTTCTATGTGTGAGAAGGCTCTGCAGTATTGCGTTGAACCAGTGAGGATGATCCATTAAGGTTGAGAGAATACTTTTCTTTTCATTCATAAATCATGACCCACGTGCATTCATACCACCCACAAAAACCCATGCATATGTTTTAGTTTCGAAAGTATATAAGAAGCTCCTGAAAAGTCATCCATGAAAATGCACAGAAAGGTTGTTAACCGCTTGCCCAATATCAGATACATTGTTCTAGTAAATGAAGCTGGTGCATTTTTCAAACCAAAAGCCATGCGGGTATAGACATAAGTGCACCATGGAGTAACGAAAGCTGTTTTGTCCCTATCATCAGGATGAATCACTATCTGATTGTAGTCACTAAAACCATCCAAGAAGCTATACAAAGTGTGCTCGGCTACTTCCTCAAGTACTTGCTCTATGAAGGGCTGAGGGAATCTATCTTGAACAGTTATCTTATTCAAGGCACGAAAATCAACGCAGACTCTTATTTTTCCACTATTTTTCTTGGGTACAATAACCATAGAAGAAAGCCACCTGGAATATTCTACTGAAACAATTATACTCGCTTCTTCTAGCTTTGTAATTTCTAACTTTATCGCTTTTGCATACTTTGGATTGAGTCGATATGGCCTACTTCTTGCAGGCGCGGCTCCCTCCACTAACGGAATTTGGTGTAATCCAAGCTCCTCTGGTATCCCTGTTAGATCTTTGTAGCACCATGCGAAGAAATTTTTGTATGCAAAAAGTAAAGAAGTTACCTTCTGCAGTAAAGAGGGATAATGCCATAGACAAGAGGCCAAGTGGACTACTTGAGGATTCTCTTCATCTTCTAGATTTACTTCTTGAAGAAGTGTTTCAAGACTAGTCTTACTTGAGAAATCATCCCCACTATATGTAGGAGTGGAATTTAGCTTATACTCTGCAATATGTTCTTTGGTCCATCCTTGAGGTATATCTGTAAACGGAAGATCTTCTTTGCCTTCTGGCTCATAACTTTCCTTCCCTGATACATCTATATTTATTGCCCCTTCAAAGTTTGTATTCTCTTGCAAGTTCCCATTCTCTAACTCCTTGTGAACTTCATGGCCTTTTTCTATAACTCCTTCATTTGCAACTTCTTCCTCTATTTCATTGATTTCCACCGTGCAACACTTTGTACTTTCCATCATCCAATTCAATAATGTATCTTCTTCTTGGGATAAAGAGGACATTACCTGAGTATCCATAGTATACCTAGTAGTTTTTCTTGAGTCGAATCCTTCTTCCAAATGTAGTTGCAGTTGGCTATTAGTGTTTGTTGAAATCCACAGTTTTTTTTTCCCCAATCTTGCAAAGCTTTTGCTTGTCTTAACCAAGGCCTTCCCAGGAGTAAAGGGTAAGAAGTCTCCTCTAGAAGTGCAATAACAACAAAATCTAGAAGAAAGTGACAACCTTGTAGTATCATCAATATCTTTTCGATAATGCCAAGTGGTGCAACCTGATGTTGATCTGCTAGTGTAACTATCAATGGTGCCATCTTGGTGGGGTTCAAATTCAGTCTCCTTATTATAAAATCTGGCATCGAATTGATGCCAGAGCCTCCATCTATGATTACACCTGTGAGAGCTTCATCCTTTATAATAAACAGATAACCTTGAGCTTTGGTAGTCTGCGAGGGGTGCAGGGGGAAAGTCAACCATGAAACCATCTATGCTAGGTGGTTGGCTCAAGTAAGCAGAGTGTATAATCTTTAATAAGAGACTTCTTATTCTTGAATCCATCTTTATGAGTTCGTACAAAATAACCTTGTGATGAATACCTTTCAAGATTTGCTCAATGTTTACCCCATGTCTGACTTCTTGCAAACTTGTTGGTTGCTCCCTTAGTGAAGTAGTCTTTCTTTCATAAGCTCCTTCAATGTCTGCTTGGCCCTTCCATCCCGTCTTCTTTTCCTCCTCTTTATCATGGAGTCCTTGTTGTTCCTCTCTACAGATTGTTGCGGCTTGTCTAGCTCTAGTCATCATGGGCATTGAGGAAGATGAAATTGGAGACTATAATCATGTGAATTGGAGCAGGGCGGCATCTTGGGCAATCTTTGGTATAGTGGTCCTTAGCCTCTGGACAATGCTGACAAGGAGGTGCATCCTCTCGAAGGGAACACCTATTTTGCATATGTTCATGCTCACCACAGCGATAACACATCAATGGCCTATTATATATAGGCTTCGTTGGACAATTCTCCTCTCTATTATGCGCATTTGAAGTACTAGCATAATATGAATCTAGAGCTTGAGGGTTACCTCGTTGTTGTGTCCCCTTGAGGTAGTAACACTCTCTAGCTTCATGGCCATCCTTTCCACAAAATTGACAACTTACCCTGTTAGAACAATTTGCATTGGAATGTCCACTGTTATTACATATTGTACACCAAATCTGTCTTCTTATATCCTGAGTGGTCCGCAAATCTTCTAATTCACGATGAAGTTGGGTTACTTCATCATCAGTGCAACGCAGCGGTGGCAAGACCTTCTCTTCTTGGTGATTTGCCTCCAGTTCTTTCCTCAGTTTCCTAATAGGGTCTAGTTCTGCTACATAATTTGGTTGTGTATTCCCTTCAAAATGTTGCCTAGTTTCTTCAATCTGTGATGCTGCTGCAACAAAATCATTAAGGGTTGCATCCAATCTAAGAGACTCACATAGCTTCTGCTGAGATGACGTGGGCAAGGCTTTTTCTATCCATTTTTTAACCATGAATCACCTGGAGCATGTGGCAAATGTGCAACAAGTGCTTTTGTCCTAGTGTGAAGTTCGTGAAAGGTTCACGTGATCTTAGCCTTAGGTTCTCTAGCTGATCTAGAGCTCTTTTCGAGGAGTCACTTCGTTGAAATGTTAGTGAGAATGCTGTCTCTAGAGCCTCCCATGTAGCAAAATGGCCATCTCCATATTGACTATACCATTTGTCAGCAAGGCCTTCCAATGTGGATGGAAAGAGTACCAGCATTGCATTCTCTCTATTCTGTAGACCTCGTCCACGGCATACGGAGATGAATCTCCTCACATGATCATCAGCATCCTCATAAGCTTGTCCCTTAAAGGTAGGGAACTTGATATTGAGTCTAGAGAGTAAGTGAGAGAGATCCTCCATTGCCACTCGTGTTTCCTCTGATGTATCTGAGGAGAAGTCCAATGTTCTCCTATGCTTCTCCTTTGACAGTGGTGTCGCACCCAAATCGATAGATAAATTCAAAGAGGGTAGAGGAGATCTAGGTTCACTATTTGAAGGTAAAGCTGATTTTTTAAGGCTCCTCTGTACACGAAGAGGCTCCTTATGTGCTCGAGTATGGGTCATGTACCTATTTACAAGAGGCAATATGGCAAAAATAGTGGAAAAAAACTATTTCTATGCTTAAAGCCTCTCACAGAAATGCAAGAGTCCCACCGGGTGTGCCAAACTGTAGAAGAGGTACTGGGGTACCTACTTTTAACAAATGCAGGCAATATGCACTTCTAGTACTTCATCTACTCAAGGGAGGTTCTCCTTAGGGAAGTATATAGTTTGACATTCATGTGAGCAGGCAGGATCTTAATAGACACACAATATTGTAGACACCCCGAAAGAAAATTAATGACAAATGACAAAAGTGAAGGACGAAACCACTCCTTAGTTGGAGCAAATGATTACAAAGTAGGCAAAAGAAATGCTCCAAAAGTTGATGCTCTATGCAAACATGTCAATCCAAAACTGAACTGAATCAATACAAGAGATTTGTCCAATACAATGAGCTCAACTAAATGAAGACTTGCACAGGTCAGTACAAAGATATGAAGACTTGCTATAAGGGAAAGAGCACTGGAATATCACTGACTCAAAGTGAATGACAAAACCAAGCCACTTCTTCACACTCTAGTGCTATTAGCCCTCCACTGGGAAGCCCACGCTCTGTATCCTCACCACAGAGTGACTTCCTACAGTAGGCTTGTAGTCACAAAGTGCAAAGAGAGGTTCAAAAGAGATGTCGGAATAAGCCCCGTAGGTGTATCTATGTGTATATAATGAGTACTGGTCCATTGCTTTTATAGTCTCCAATAGGCCAAGGGGGCCTTGCCAATTTCCCAGGTTCACTGAATATGCACCGATTGATTGCCCTAAAATTGGAGGGGTTGATCAAATATGGTACTGGCCTCCAGTTTTGAATTAGATCCTCAAAAATAGGTAGTCATCACGAATGGTTATCGGCAACGGTCATTTATCCACTTACACTTTTACTGACACTTTTGAATACAAGTTGAGATGTCTTTTTTATCCAAACAAATCACTCCTGACTAAGAACGGCCATGCACCACCACCCATAGAATAAAAAAAAGAGCTCTCAATCTGTCCACCTTTATTAGTATTGTTAAGCCAATAACCCCATTCATTTTTGTTATGACTCGGGCTTCTTCCGCATTATCAAAACAATTATACAATTTCATAGCCTATGTCATGGCTGATTGTGGGAACAGGGAGAGAGAGAGAGGAAAAAAAATAGAGAGAGAGAGAGAGGGAGGGGGAGGGAGACGGAGGGAGGGTGGAGTGGAGGGTGGGTGGAGTTTGGGTGGAGTGGAGGGTGGGTGGAATTGAGGGTGGGGTGGAGGGTGGGTGGATTTGGGGGAGGGTGGAGTTATGGTTGTCGTGGGTGGAGTGGGGAGTGGGGAGTGGTGGGAGGTGAGGGAGGGCGGAGTGGAGGGTGGAGTTTGGGTGGGTGGAGTTAGGAGAGGGTGGAGTGGAGGGTGGGTGGAGTTAAGGTTTCCATGGGTGGAGTGGAGTGTGGGTGGATTTGGGAGAGGGTAGATTTGGGGTTACCGTGGGTGGAGTGGAGTGTGGGTGGAGTGGGGAGTGGTGGGAGGTGAGGGAGGTTGGAGTGGAGGGTGGAGTTGAGGGTGGGTGGAGTTGGGAGAGGGTGGGTGGAGTTAAGGTTGCCGTGGGTGGAGTGGAGTGTGGGTGGAGTGGCGAGTGGTGGGAGGTGAGGGAGGATGGAGTGGAGGGTGGGTGGAGTTTCGGTGGAGTGGATGGTGGGTGGAGTTTAGGTGGAGTGGAGGGTGGGTAGAGTTTGGGTGGTGGAGGGTAGGTGGAGTTTGGGTGGAGTGGACGGTGGGTGGAGTTTGGGTGTGGGTGGAGGGTGGGTTGAGTTTGTGTGCAGTGGAGGGTGGATGGAGTTTGGGTGGGGTGGGCCGTGGGTGGAGTTTGGGTGTGGGTGGAGGGTGGGTGGAGTTTGGATGGAGTGGACGGTGGGTGGATTTTGGGTGGAGTGAAAGGTGGGTGGAGTTTAGGTGGAGTGGAGGGTGGGTGGAGTTTGGGTGGAGTGGACGGCGGGTTGAGTTTAGGTGGAGTGGAGGGTGGGTGGAGTTGAGGATGGGGTGGACAGTGGGTGGAGTTTGGGTGTGGGCGGAGGGTGGGTGGATTTTGTGTTTAGTGGAGGGTGGGTGGAGTTTGGGTGGAGTGGAGGGTGGGTGGAGTGGAGGGTGGGTGGAGTTGAGGATGAGGTGGAGAGTGGGTGGAGTTTGTGTGGAGTGGAGGGTGGCTGGAGTTTGGGTGGAGTGGACGGTGGGTGGAGTTTGGGTGTGGGCCGAGGGTGGTTGGAGTTTGTGTGGAGTGGAGGGTGGGTGGAGTTTGGGTGGAGTGGAGGGTGGGTGGAGTTTGGGTGCAATGGACGGTGGGTGGAGTTTGGGTGGAGTGGACGGTGGGTGGAGTTTGGGTGTGGGTAGAGGGTGGGTGGAGTTTGGGTGGAGTGGACGGTGGATGGAGTTTGGGTGTGGGTGGAGGGTGGGTGGAGTGGAGGGAGGTGGAGTGGAGGGTGGGTGGAGTTCAGGGTGGGTGGAGTGGGGGGAGGGTGGGTGGAGTGGAGTGGAGGGTGGGTGGAGTTGAGGGTGGGTGGAGGGTGGGTGGAGTTGGGGGTGTGTGGAGTTGAGGGTGGGTGGAGTTGAGGATGGGTGGTCAGTTGTGTGGGTGGTGTGGGTTGAGTTGTGGGGGGTAGTGTGTGGTGTGGGTGGTGTGGATGGAGTTGTGGGTGGTGTGGGTGGAGTTGTGGGTGGGGTTGTCTTGTGTGGCGACTGACCCTTTGTTTTGCACTAGTCTAGAGCTCGAGTCCCCCGATCATTCTACACTCCAAGAGGTGCTTCGAGAGCGCCACTATTTAACACATCCAATTCCTCTATAATCGGGCTAGAAAAATTTACTTGTGCCTAGCTGCAACTGAGAGACCGCCTTACCACATTTCAATTGTGCACGTGCAACCATTATGAGCGAGAGAGAGAAACAGTAGGAGTTCATCTATAGGTGTGTGCATCTTTTGCACCCTTCTCAGCTCCAAGAGGAGCTCATCTTACCTTCGCACTCAGATACACTTCTGTCGTCTCTCATAGAGAGAGAGATATAGGGCGGGTGGGACTAGGTGGGGGGTGGGCTATGGACAAATGGGGGCTCTAGGAGCTGCGGGTGGGTGTAGGAGGGGAAGGCAGGGCCTGACGGTGGGTTGGGGCTGCGGGGCTACGAGTGGGGGAGGAGGGAGCATGGGCTATGGGGGCAGCGACTGGGAGTAGGAGGGGGAGGCGGGAGCTGTGCGCTGCGCGGCTGTGGGTGGGGGGAAGAGGGAGCACAGGGGGTGGGCTGCGGGGCTATGGGTGGGAGTAGGAGGGGATGGCGGGCGGGTTGCACGTGCATTTGTGGACGGGGGGGTGGCAGTAGAGAGTGCGGGTGGGAGTAGGAGGGGATGGCGGGGGATGCGGCGAGAGGAAGGGAGAGAGAGAGAGAGAGAGAGAGAGAGAGAGAGAGAGAGAGAGAAAATGCACCACGCTACACATATAGAAAGAAAATAAGCTTAGCAGCATAGGTTGGCCATAGGAAACAAATGTGAATTTTTTGGCCTTAAATGAATAAAAAATATTTTAAAGCGATGACCACTACTATAAATTATATTCAATAACATTGAATCTAAGAAGAAACATTGGGAAAAAATGAACCATGCATTAGCCTTCTACATCAAGGACCGATAAGTGATGGACCAATATATGAAGTGGATGGTGAAGAAAGTTATACCGTTTAAATTATTAGGCTTAAGAAGAATGAGGAGAAAGGATTCCCTATGTTCAACGTTGGATTCTAGATATAGAAGAATTCTTGTAATCAAGTTAGACCAAAAAGTCAAAGTTTTTATATAGTTATAAAACTAATCATTATATGATGATATGACCCCCTTATCACTCGTCATGGTCAAAAGTTCTATTTTTGTCCCCTAGTTCAAACTATGTGCATGTATGGAACTGAATAAAGTGATATTTTCAACATAACTAAAAAATCTCTCTTTTCTTTCTATAGTATCCCCTATTCATACCTAACACCCAAAAAGTCATCTTTTCCCTCTATAATCCCTCTCTATCAAACCACAAAAGGTAAGCTTCTTTTAAGATATTCCTCATCAAACTTCTACAACAGTTACATAAACTTGAACTCCCATAGGAGTCTCCTTAGCTCATAGCCGATCAAAGGCCAAAGCTCATACAATGACATGCCATAACATCAAAATAATAAAAGGAATTCTGAGAGCTTCACTCACAACTTAATCATGGAAATATAAAGCACATGGAGTAAATTGATGAAGACATAAAGAGAGATTTTAATATCAAAAGGATTATGAAGATTGGATGCACAAAACTATATCCATGTCAAGGGACAAGTTGACACATGTAATATACAGTTAGAATTAGGATCAAGATTAGTTATAGATGTTGAAAATTACAAGTTGGAGTGGTAAATGCATAAACTCAAAATCTATGTAAGTGAATTAGGAGGATAAAGTAATATAGAAGAAGTGGTCTGAGTTGACTATAGGTCCTAGACTTTTGTATAGGCAGTTGGGATATTCAAGGTGAGAGATTGTGAAGAAGAGTCCTTCATAGATAGAGAATGTTTTGTGGTTATGAGGAGAAGCAACCGAAACCATTATTTACACACCTTCCCCAATAGCAAATCAATATTTTTGGGGAAGAACTGGATCTAATTCTCAATGTGTGATGAGATCCAATGTGACTAATGACCACATATGTGATAGCTAACAGTTAGGAGAAATAGGTGCAGCTTCTCATGATTTTCTTAGCATGAGATCTCTAAGCACAGTGCTAAGTTTCTTAAAAGTGATAGAAGCTATGATCCGCAACAACCTTTGGGTAAAAAATCTTTCAAAAACATGACATGATCTTAAAGAAACAAGCTTGATATTGTGGATATGTCAAATCGAAGAAGAATGAGTACATTTTTAGACATGGTCTAACTCTTGAGCAAAAGAGAAGAAATTCATGATGAAAGGATTTGGTGTATTGTTTGGATCATTCTTTTATTACATTAGACAACTTCCAATAGTTATTTCTAATAATAACTCTGAGGATTCACATAAAATCATGAAGATGATTGAAGTTAAACTTCTAAGATTAAAGAGGTGAATATTTAGACAAAGTAAATGGTAATGTTTCATACATAAAGTGGAAAAAATCCCAAATTTTGAACTCTTTCCAAGCTAATGATGATTATGGAATTCTTCCTATATCACACTAGCTTAGTTCTTGTCATGTTTCATACATCAACAAGTGATATCATAGCATGAAGGTCCTAGAAAGTGCAGAAGGCGTTGCATACATACAAAGACGTGAAAGTTTTCAAGAAAAGGATAAAGTTTCAAGGTTTTGAAATCAAATAGTATCAAAGGACTATGATTTCGGAATATAACATAAGGAAAAATTCTTCAAACCTTATACACACAGGTGCAATAGAAACAAGAAGATTGTAGAAGAACATATATCACTTGCCCAATTCAATAGAGATAATTATCCTAGTTGGGTAATGAGAATGGAGGCATTACTTATGAGTAAGGATCTCATGGTTTACATAAAAGAAGAAGAAAATCATGTCTTTGAGGATGGTAGGCATCTTAAAAAAGAACAACTCGATGCATTGAACTTATGGAAAAAGAAAGATGTTAGTACAAGGGCATATATCTGCAACAAAATTTCAAATCATTTCTTGCCAGACATTAGAGGCTTGGAATAATCAAAAGAGATATGGGGTTCCAAATCACATAGATTAACATTTTAGAAGAAAGGAGTAAACCATGATGGAATACTAGAGTTCATCCATATAGATATATGGGGAGCAACAAAAGAAGGACTAGTAAATGCCTCTAGGTATTATGTTCTTTCTATTGATAATGCTATTAGATGCATAACCCGTTAGGTTTTGAAGGAAATATCATACGTATTGGGAGCTTTCAAGCGTTCGCATGCATATGTAGAACAAGTAACATGTCAAAAGCTAAAACGGTTAAGATATGATTGATGGGGAGAGTACTTCTCCCAAGATTGCAATGACTACCTTTGGAATGCAAGTATCAAGAGGGAAATAACTTAGAGGTATACACCTCAACTAAACGGGTTTGCAGAAAGAAGTAATAGGAACCTAGATGAGTTTTCTAGGGCCTTGCTAAAAGAAAAGAGTTTTCCAAACTAGCCATGAGCTAAGACTATGAATATAGACACTTGTGAATATGTTTCCATGTATAGCTCTTGATGGAATGACTCCCTATGAAGTTTGGTGGGGCAAGAAGCCAACCTTGGATCATCCTAAAGTATTTGGATCAATTTCTAGTGCTTGTGTACCATTTAATATTAGACATAACTTAGAACCAAAGGCATGAAAGTACATATTCATTGGGTTTGATCAAAAGAAAATGGGTTATAGGTTGTGGAATCCATTAACCAAACAACTTCTTATTTTCAAAGATGTAAGATTTAATGAGCAGAAACATTGGTATGCCAGGCAAATTCAAACAGTTGAAGAATTTGAAGAAGAATAAGAAGTGAGAAAGAAAAATTAAAGTTGCACATTTATGAAGATAAAGATCATATGCAAGCTAGCATATCTAGGGCTGGAACATAAATAAGAAATGCAGATGCACCTAGGTTTGATGAAGAGATCTATGTAGATACACATGAAGTGGAGGAACTAAGAATGTCAAGCAAAGTAAGGAGAGAACCAACATGATACTCTTATGATAATTCTTATATGACTCATGAAATCTATGCATATGGTCAAAGATGATAAGAACCTCATAATTATGAAAAAGCAAAAGGAAGGATACAATGGGAAGAGCTAATCCACGAGGAAATCAATGCACTTGAGGAAACCGAACATGTGAACTTGTTCCAAAACCTCATGGTCAGAAAGTAATTGGAAATAAATGGGAATATAAAGTAAAGATGCTTGTAGATGGAAGGATAGCCAGATAGAAAGCTAGATTGGTGGTAAAAGTCTATGCTCAAACATATAAAATAGATTATGATGAGACATTCAATCCTGCTACCAAAATTAACCATAAGAACAATCATTGCTATTACAACTTCAAAAGGATGGACCTTTAGGTAGTTGGATAATAAAATGCATTCTTAAATTTCTACATTTCATATGAAGTGTATATGGAGAAACCAGAAGGGTTAAGAGATTATTGGTATCCAAAACATGTATGTAGATTAAGAAGGGAGCTGTATGGATTAAAGCAAGCACTCAAAGCCTGGAACTATAGGCTTTTGAAGCATCTATATGGGTTCTTTTCCAAATAAGGATTGTGTTTCCTATTTGTTAGGAAAATCATAAGTAATGTGTGTGTCAACCAAAACTTCATCCAATGAAAAATATGATATGGCTCTCTCTCTCTCTCTCTTGCTCTCTCTCTCTCCCCTCATTTTATAGTTTATGTAAATCATTCACCGTATAAGATCCATAAGTGATTTTAAGTTATTACTCTAGATTGAGGATTGTGAATCAATACATTTACCATTCCTCTAGGTCCTTGTCATCTTTAGCATTTCCTTTACTCTTAGATTTATGATAGAATTAAGTGATTTAGAAAAGAAAACTCCAACCTTAAGAATCACCCGAATTTATGTATCGATTGCTGACAAACCTCTTGTAAAGATTGGATTAGCTTCATTGGGAAATCACCAAATTAGTCTATTTATAATATTCTACGAGGTTGTACCCACTGACTATTGTTTCAATGTACATTACCATCCCTATAGAACCAAAACATGCATTCAAACTACACAAAAGACGTTGACAAAGTTCACAAAGACCCCCTGTTAAGAAAAACTTACTCTTTCAACACGATCTTAGCTAACAAAAATATTAAAAACTTCTCTATGCATTTTATGACGTTTGAGATTGTTAATGATATATCATCTATAACTCTTTGTTCGTCATGAACTTAACGACAATGCAAATGAATTAAGTCACTAACATATACCCTAGATATCTTTGCTATAAAACAATGTATGAGGAGGACACCCTACCTAAAGACGTATCTTAATGTGAACAAAAAGAGCAATAGGTTCCAGATTGAAGCCCAAATCTCATCAAAGTTCCCTTAGTTCATTGAAACATTATCATGGAACCTGTTGTTTCTTATATGTGTTAAAGATAGACTTGCATATAGAAATAAAATAAACTTAGCAGCATAGATTATGTTGATATATTCAGGTAGTGATGTGTGTGAACACACTAAGACCATCGGGGTACCTTTTTCCTCTTTAGGTGGTTTTTTCCCGGATTGTATATATGCCTATAGACCTAATGGTTCATTTATTTTTGTATATTATAGAGGTAATACATTCTATATTGTGTGTTGTGCCCCAAGCTTCTTGTTCTTCCTTCTGTTGTCCATGTACTTCCATAGACCTCGAACTCCAATAGTTGGTATTAGAGAAGGTTGCCGCTTCATCTAGGGCATCATTGACATCCCTCCAATCAGATTCTCAGAATCGCATGAATTTTGGTGAGCATACTCAGGGTGAGAAGGAGATCAAAACAGCTTTTCCATTTGTTGCCAAAATCAGGATCTGAGCTTGTTTTGGCCTCCGAATGAACTATTGCAACACTTTTATAGGTAATTTCATATTTTCACACCAAAGATATATAAAGGTTTTGGTTCGCCAGTATAAGCATCTCGAGGTCTAGTATAGGTTTAGCAAAACTCGACATGGTAGTTTTGCTTAACTTTTTGAGATACAATCATTTTCATGCATCAAGGTATTTTAGTCAATGGCCATGGCTGAAAGTAGTGATGTATTCCGTATGTTGGATGTTGAGGATAAGTTGGACAACACTATTTACCCATTATGGGCTTATATAACTCATCATGTATTGGTTGCAAAAAGTATATGGGATATTGTGCAGGGTGTGGAAAAGCATCCTATCACACCTACAAACATAGTTGTGAACGGTGCTGAAGATAAAAATATTCTTCATATTCCTGTTTGTACTACGGTTCTTGTTGCACCTATCATAGAGAAAATTCATTGGGATGGTAGAGATACTCACGCACATGCATTGAAAGCCTTGTCTCTCAAACATGCCATTATTCCTCACATTTGCTCATGCAGAACCACTAAGGATGCTTGGGATACACTTATCACTTTATATTAGGCAAGGAATGTGGCTCTTGTTGCTTACCTCCAAAAACACTTGGAGAGTGAGCACATGAATGAAGGTGATTCCATGGACAGTTTTTTGACAAAGATCAAAGATTTCAAATAGCAGTTGATTTTTGGTAATGAAGTCTTGCTCATAGTTCACTTGTGCAGATTGTTATGAATGGTTTTCCCGATTCATATCAGAGTTTTGCTTCTACTCTTCATTTGATGATAAAAGGCAATCCAAATGCCTTACCATTTGAAGAGCTAGTCTTTGTTCTATTGCAAGAAGGTAAGTCTAGGCAAAATAGGTCCATTATGCGTGTTATAGATCAAACTTTCCTAGCTAGTCAGAAGGCAAAAGATAAATGAAGCTCTTCTACTAGTAAGCAGAAATCTGCTTATTCTCCACACTCAAAGGAGGAAGAGAGAGACGAGAAGAAAACAGAAAAGCAGAAATTGTTTTGCAAATACTATAATGCAAATGATCATGTCATCAAGAGCTATCCAAAATTGGCTGCTAAACAGGCAAGGAAGAAAGAGGCTGGAATGGTTGTTATAGAGGCCTCTACACCTAAAACAGAGTTTGCTAATCTTGTGCAGAATGAAGAATGGGCGTTTACCATTGTTTGCACTTATGAAACATCTTCTCATCAAAATTGTGTGTCTACATTAGACTCGGATGTTTGGTGCTTTGATAGTGTGGCAACCAAAAATATTACCTTGGAGCGCAGTTTCTTCACTTTACTTAAACCTACCCCTATAGGGAATACTGTCACATATTACAACAACTCCTCTTATCCATTTATGGGAGTTGGTAAGATCACTTTGACTATTGCTGATGGTAGTTCTTTTACATTGTCAGATGCTTTAGTTTTATGAGGGATCAAGAAGAATCTGTTATCATTTTTAGCTTTAGCCAAGATTGGCTTGGTTGTCAAATTTTTTGATGATAGATGTAGAGTTCATGATCTATCAAATGGCAATGTCATTATTGCTTATAGCATTATATGTTGTGGATTTTATAAGCTTATAGACTATAGAAAACATGTGAATGTCAACATGTGTAGTACATAATTCTCAGGCTATGTAAGATGCAAAGCTTTGGCATGCACGCTTTGGTCATTTGAAGTTTGCTAGTCTACTATGACCGTATAAATCTAGAATGGTGTCCTTTGTGCCCAAACTTGAGGCCCCGGGTAAACATGTTTGTGAAGGCTCAATTTCGGGCAAAATGAAGCATTCCTCATTGTTTCCGTTCCACTTTTAATACATCTATCTCATTGGAGATATGAGGGACTTAATGATAATTCAAAAGTAAAAGGAAATTTCTTTAAAATTGTGAATCGAAGAAGAAGCTTAACTGATTGTTTCTTAAAGACTAATGCTTCACAAAACAAAAATCATTCATAAAGAAATGATGCATGTTATAATACTTTGAAAGTCAATCATGAATGAATGAAGAAAAGAGGAATTTCTGAAAATCACAATTCTCTACAGAAATATGGGTGAGAACTTCAAATTATCATATCTCTTTGATTATGACATCAAATTGAATGATTCAAGTGTCTAACTCATGCCATTTTTCATGTAGAATTCAAATATCATAACAGAAATTACTTAACTCAATCATATGTGAAGACGCGCTCAATTCGAAATGAGACGAATTTCTCCCTTCCACAAGAATCTAAAGTTTCATCAGAAATCACTTAAGAAAAGGGTTTTCCAATGATCATAACACTTTCATCACATGAATAATTATCTAAACGACAGAATAATCATCGCACAAGACTCTCAACAAAGAAATCAGGATGAAGAAGAAGCTACATAGCCAAAGGAAAAGCTCTATTTCTATAAGGAAATGATTACAAAAATGAGAATTGTCCTTTTTGCAAGAGAATGAGGATTACAACCACCACATGCTAGAGAGGTGACTCTACTCCCAACCAAATGCCTCTACATATAGCTCTTTCTTAATGGGAGTGCCATCTTGGGCAGGTGGATACTAACCATCCAAGTGTAAGCCATGTAACTGCATGTGTGCCAAGTGTCCCACTTAACTCGAGTTAACTCAAGTGGATGCTTCTAAGAGGCTCTAGATCTCTTTGGGCAAAATACTCTCCCCTACCCCATGAGGATTGAACCCAAGACCTCCTCCTTCAAATTCTTGAGTCTTAATCACTAGGCTAAGTGGATCACCAGGTTACAAGAGTGACATGCTAGTAAGTCTAGACTCGAGATCTTTGGTCATACATATGGATGACCAAACGGTGTTGGATTTCAGATCCGTCTAAACCGGGCGGATCCTTAGATAATAGAATTAATTTATTTCATTCTTCCCCCCTTGGAAAATATTTTCATCCTAAAAAATAGAGCTATATATCGACTATAGGCAACCCTTGAGCCTCGTGTTCTAAAACTGAAGAACATGGTCATGTTCTAGAACTCGAAGAACATGTCTCCTCTCCGTGGTAGCATCCCTACCCACATGATTCAAAACACTACCTAGCTTTGCACTTTGAGAAACTAGTCAAAGTACAAAGTAGTGAATGAATTATAAGGGTGGATCTAAAAACATCCATGTCCAATTCACAGTTTTTACTAGGTGCGATTTGGGCGCAAACATGTGAATTGGGTGGATTAAAATTACTAGTCCATTGTTGGGCATAAGTGATGCATGGACCTAGTAACTAAGGTGGGATTCTTATCCCAATCAAGACTTTTAGAACTCTTGATTCACTTGAATTTGATTTGGAGAACTTGAAGTTTGATTGGCCGAGGCATCTATCTTGGATGGTTGTTCAATGGTTTACTCCTAGCCAATAGTTACTTGATTTTTTTCACCCAACCAAAGGACTTCTTTGTCCTCATGGGTTTGAAAATCCTATGTAAACTACAAGAGTGTGCCATTTACTTCATATCAATCATACTATAACTTGACCAATTAAAATTCAAAATGAAAATTTATGCAATTTAGGATACTTTTCTGAAAGATTCTATTTGTAAGTTCTTGGGAATTGTCAATTTAATGAGCAATTCCTAACTTCTCTATTCTAGAGTATACTCGACTCTAGGAAATCATTTATGCTATAACTCGAAGCAAACTCAAATAAATAAGTCCATTTAGGATTATTGTCTTTTGAAGATTGAAAAGGTTCTTGTACAAGACATCTATTTGGGATGTTTAATTTAGTTACTTGGTTCTAACCGGCCAACCCTCGGCTTTTGCGAAAAGAATCAGATTCCATATCTGAGTCAAATCCAAAAGATTTGGAAAGCGGTGTCGGGATGAAATCCCGCAGGGAGTTTGCACTGAGTTTCTTTCAAAAGATCATTGTTTTTGAGTTTTTGAGTGATGTTTTTGATCGAGAGAGTGGTATATTTTGTACATATTTTGGCCGAATTAATTGATTGTGCGATGCGAAAACAAGTTTGAGATGTGTGTTAGATCCGTGTATATAAACAACAGACGTTAGACCCATAAAAATTTAGGTTTGACCCTTGAAACTGGCTGAAATTGAGGGTTTATCCCCTGAAAATCGGACTTGAACCCTTGGAAACCTTTAGAGTTTAGGCCGAATTTGTAAATAAACCCATGAATTGGCGAGTTTGAGATAATTGTGAGCAAACGCCTAATTTTCCCGACCCAAAAAACCTAGGTCAGACCCTTGAAATTGGCGGTTATCCTAGATCAAACCCTAAAACCCAATTTAAATTGCGAACATCCAGTGTGAAATGGAAACCTTAGTCTAGGGAAAAATTAAAAGACTACCAAAAATAGAAAGTTCATTGAGGAGGTTAGAACGTTCTAGAAGGAAGTCCTAGGGAGGGGCCTATAAATAAGTCCAAACTCATTTGTTTCTTCCCCATCCTGTGGATTGCCCTTGTGGATTGTCTCCTCCAGGTATGCTTCGTGACCATTTTTGTTCTTTCATGTTCTTTCTCATACTTTAAAGTAGTGCATCCAGAGAGAGAGAGGTCTCTCTCACTTTATTCACTCTGAGTCTTTGATACCTTGCATGTATTTTTGTCTCTTTTTTGGTTTGTACATTAACCCATCATATGCCTTGAATCAAGCATATATTGCCTGTCGTGGTGGTACCAAGCTAAGGACTTTGTTCCTTCACTGATGAGTGAGTCTTGAATCAAGCATATATTGCCTGTCGTGGTGGTACCAAGCTAAGGACTTTGTTCCTTCACTGATGAGTGAGTCTGAGTAACTCGCAGAGAGGGATTAGAGGTGTGTGACTCCACGGTGCCACCACTAGAGAGAGAAAGAGTGAAGAACGACTGCGTGCACGTGTCTTAGAAAGAGGTTCTGTGCCTCTACTGATGCGTCAAGCAGAGATGCGCTGATGGAGAATTCACGGACGGTAGACGGTAGGAGAGAGAGAGAAATTTGCAGAGAGAGAGAGGGTCATAGAGAGATGGAACTATGGCTCACATACAGATAGAGAGAGATCTCCGTGATGGTAGCCCTTGACTCTTAATCTGGCAGACAAACCTTGATGTTGTGGTTGACCCGGAGCCGGAGAAAGAGACCATCAGTGGGCGCTGCGCAGGTAATTATGGAGGGAGAATGTGCAGTCGGCGGCCGCGTGGACGTCGCAGAAGAGAGAGTCGATGTCTGGGCACGCGGCAGACGTGGACAGAGAGAGATGAGAAAGCGGTTCATGAGAGATTGTAGAGAGAGAAGATTTGCGCCTGTTTTTTTTTTTTTTTTGAGAAAAACAGGAAAATATAAATTAACAGGGTAAAATGTACATGTGCAGGGGGCAGGAGCACCAGACCACCCTAAGTTACAAGGTTGCAATCATTGCAAACCTGCAAGGGGAATACAACTGGCTCAAAATCACTTTCCATCTTGTGTATTTATGGGAAGCTAGGATACAATGAATATCATGTGAGGGAAGAGAGGGTTTGGTGATTCTCTTGATACAGTTATCAGAAACTCTTTTCAGAGAGTGATGTAGGGGAATGATAAAATTTTTCCTCCCCATGCCAAAAGTATGATTATTTCTACTTAGCCAGATGGCCCACAAAATTTGACCACGCCAGGTGTTCCAAAGAAGGATATCCATATTTTTACAGCATCCGATCAAAGCATCCATCCTTTGAAGTTTGGGAGCTTTCCTTGAGTTGAGAAAGTTGTCAACACACTTCCAGAAAGGCTTAGCATGATAACAGTCAAAGAAGAGGTGATAAACATCCTCCACCCTGCCACAAAATGTACATTTACCACCATCAATAAATATTTTCCTGACTCTAGGGCCCACCCAAAGCCCTTGATGAATTATCAACCATTGAAGACAAGATTGTTTGCTGCTTTCAGGGTAGGCCCACAGAGCTTTAAACCTGTAGGCCCACTGAGCAGAAGACCAATTCAACATCCACAATCTGTTCAATTTGGAAGTGACCAAATCCATAGAGTCCTTCTTATTCTTGAAGTTATTGTAGATGTACTCAGCAACTTCATGGAGATTTATTTCTTTCCAGTTGCATTGCGTCATCTGATCATCTAGCATCTCCTTGTGGGACATCAAGACCTGCAAACAGGCAGCAGAAGCATTAGTCCTACTAACCAGATCATAATCAGATCTCAACTTCCCATTAGTCATATAGTCTTTCCAAGTTTTGAAACCATGCTTCTTATGGCATTTATGTTCCTTGATAGAAATGTTCCCATTGTTTCTATTGGCCAGCCAACCAAGCCAAGGAGATTCCTGCAAATAGTACTGAGCCATGAAAGACATCTTGTCATTAGGACAGAAAACACTTTTAGCTTTGAACCAAGAATTCCAGAACCTACAGACCAGAGGACTTCCAACAGGAGAGATAGGGTGAGGGCAGGTAATAATGTCCCAAAGATTAATATTATTCCAGGCCCTGTAGTTAGTCAAAAAAAATTTGTTAACAGATCTTTGAATCAGAGAAGCCCATATCTCATTGTTGTCAATGCTTCTAAGAATCCATTTAGCTGACAGGATGTCAGCCATTTTTTTTGGGCACCTCAGCCCCAATCCCCCTTTTTCTTTATTCATGCAACAGATATCCCAAGGAACTTTGGCAATTTTCTTTCTGTTGGCAGCACCCCCCCATAAGAATCTTTTGGCCAGCGAGATAACCTGATTAAGCTGCTTTTTGGACGGAGACCAACAAGACAGGGAGTAGACAAGTTTAGGTAAAAGATAATGATTGAGAATGAAAGAACGGTGGGGAAGGGAGGAATTAGAATCATACCACATTGCCAGACCTTTTTTAAATTTGTCACAGACCCAATCCCACCTTTGACCAAAAGAAACATTGAAGCCCATAGGGATCCCTAGAAGCCTAAAAATCACTCCTTCTTTTATAATACTACAACCAAGTTGGGAAATGATGACAGGAATAGTATTATCAGAGGCTTTGAAGCCAGTTTTACTGTGGTTGACCCTAGAGCCACTAGCCAGACAAAAAACATCCAAACAATCCAAGAACTTGGTTAGGGATTGGTTATCATTTTTTAAAACAACATTGGTATCATCAGCGAACATCTGCAGACAAAGAGGGGCAGGAGAGTTAGGAATGCACACTCCATTAATTTTACCTTCATTCAGGGCATCCTTCACTAACCAACCCAAAGCATCACTAGCAATGGCAAAAAGAAGAGGGGCCAACGGGCACCCTTGTCTTATAGATCTAGTTAACTTGAAAGGTTCAGACATATGACCATTAATAGAGACTCTAGAGAAAGCATTTCCAAACAGAGTACTCACAAATTTTATAAATCTCCTTCCCATTCCTAAGTCATGAAGGGACTGTAAAACAAAATCCCACTCAATCCTGTCATAGGCTTTGTCAAAATCAATTTTAAAGAAATAATAATCTTGGCCAGAATCCTTAGCATAATCCATGCCTTCCCAAAGGGAGATGATAGCATCAAGAATAAACCTACCTTTAATAAAGCCTTTTTGTTCAGGGAGGATAAGCTGGTTCATCAAAGGGCTAAGCCTCCTAGCAAGAGTAGCAGCAAAGACTTTGTACATGGTATTTAGGCAGGTGATGGGCCTCCAATTGTTAAGGTCATCTTTGGGACCTCTCTTATGAATAAGCTTAATAACCCCAGTGTTAATAGAGCAAGGGAGATAACCTTTACTAGAAACCTCTTCCCATATCAAGAGAATGTAAGGAGTGAGAAAATCCTTAAGAATGATAAAAAATTCATTAGGCAGACCATCCATCCCAGGAGATTTTCCAGGTTTCAATTTATTGATAGTTTCTTTGATCTCACCATCAGTGAGGGGCAGGTCCAGAATGGAAACCAGGCACTCAGGAACCATTTTTTTTCTTTTTAAAGCAATAGTAGCCCTGGCCCTCTGGATACCCTCCCCCCACTTGGGAGACACAGAGAAAACATTCATAAAGAATCTCTTGGCCTCATGCAGAGTCTCTTCCATATTGGAGGTAACACTCCCATCACTTTTCTTAATCGGGGGGACAAAGTCCCTAACTTTCCTCTTTTTCATAATAGCAAACATGTGTTTGTTGTTCCGATCCATGTTCTCACTCCAGAATTCTCTTGAAATAGCAAGGGAGCTCCTAGCTTCCAAATACCTCTCTTTACTCAATCTCACAGAGCATTCAATATACTCTTTAGAGTTAACATCAAAGGCATTTAACTGATTCATAAGCGCAAGTCTCCTCTGAGTCCTCAACTCCAAGGCATGCTTCCTATAAGCAGTGAACAGCTTTTGAATCTCGTAAACAGAATGCTCCCAAGCAGCAGAAGGGGAACTATCAACCTTAAAAAAGTGGGTGATGATATCCTTAGTACGAGCCAATATACTGGGAATCTTGAGAAGACTATAATCAATGTGAGGCCGACCAGTTCTATAGTTAGGAGTGCCTTTTCTGAAGGTCAAAAAAGGGGTTTATGATCCGAAACAAGCAGAGAATGATCAATCTTGCAACTAATATCCCAGCACTCTTGGGCAAACTCCGTACTCGCATAACATCTATCAAGCCTAGCCGCTCTATAGTTGTCCCCAACTTGTTTGTTAGACCAAGAAAAACCAGAATTACAAGAAAGGTCAGACAAGTCAAGTTGATTACATAACTTAAACCAGGAATGTTTTTCAGAGCCAAAAATACAGTTCCCTTTTCTTTCCCATCTATCTTGCATAGAAGTAACCATGTTAAAATCCCCAGCCAGAATAACAGGACTATCAAAAGAACATAGCTCATCCCAACAGCCTTTCCTTTCAGCACACAAGTTAGAAGCATACACAGAAATAATAGCACAATTAAACGGATCTCCCAGCTTAACAGCACACCACTGATGGGAGTTACTAAGAACAACATCCTTAACAGACTTAGAAATAGAACTTGACAGACCAACTACTGCACCACCTTTGCCACTATTGTGGCTGGTGTAAAACCAGGTGAAATTAGAGGCCAGAATGTTCAGATGCCAAAGCAAATTATCTCCACCCAATTTGACTTCCTGTAAGCAGATAACATCAGGCATGTAGGGAAGCAACTTAAACCAGCAATTAATCATTTTGGGCCTGACAACATCTGTCAACCCTTTTACATTTAAAGAGATTATTTTAAGATCAAACATCAAAAACAGAAAACTCATTTACGACTATTTTTAGTCGGCTTGGGCGCGGAGGAGGATAACCTGACTGCTTCCTTCCTTTTAGGCTTATTTACCTTATTGTTATCATTGATAGAGACCACATCCTGAGACATGGGAACAATTTCACAATGATCCCCATCCTCATCCATACAATTGATTGAGTCTTGATCCATCGCATCAAGTTCCTTACTGAATTGATCAATAGAGGGGGGGGGCACATCATTAATCTGTTGAGAAAAACACGGGTTATCCCTAAGACATGCTGATTCATGTATAACCTTATTTTTTTTACCAATAACTTTCCAGTTCCCTGCAGAGCAATGGTCATCTTTACCTGCCTGAGCAGACTTGGTATTACCTGTAACATCCATATTGGGATCAATGTTCTCAACCTGTTCTTCCACAGATGGAGCTCCACCTGTATTGTTGTTGTCATCAAAAGGATTAGATATGTTTTCTAGCAAAATATCATATGGGTTATCTGACTTGAAAGTCTTTTTTTTTGGTTTCTGAACATGTTTTTTTCCCGAACCATTGGGGGAATTATTATTAGCAGACTGTAATACCTGTTTGTCATGATTACCTTCTTCGTTCCGCGAGATGATGAGGGGACAATCCCGAATTAAATGACCCTGCTTATAACAATTGTAACAGGCGTTAGGTAGATTTCGGTACATAATCCTTTGTGTGTGTAACTTCTTACCCTGAGAATCCTTGATAACTATTTGAGTCTTGATCTCTTTGGATACATCTATTTCTATTAAAACCTGAGGGTCCCATTTGGTATTTATAATACTGTTTCTGGATTTTTGACCCAAAACTCTGCCGATCATATTTCCAAGTTGCTCAATCCATGGGTAAAAGTCTATGGGAAGCTCAGGGAATTCAACCCAAACAGGGATCTTAGTAGGCTTTGGGCCCTTGGGGTTAAAACCAACATGCCATTTGAAAAAAGACATGGGGATATTCCTGATAAGCCATTGAGCTTCACTGATAACCTGCAAGGCACTGTTAGCCTCTTCAAAAAAGAAGAGGTAGAAGTTGTTTGGACAATACTGGATGTGCTTAACCATTAACCCCCTAGCTTCCCAGTGGGATTTTATCCAGCTTTTAAGCACATCATGCGGCGGTCTGGGGCCGTGACAAAGCCCTATCACAACCCTACCCAACAGATGTTCTTGCCAACTGTCCAAGGAGGTTCTGTCAATAATGAATGACTCTTCTTCATCATCTTCACTAGGAATATCGTCCACAAGCAGTCTATGTGGGTTTTCCGAGCATTCAGCTCTCTCTAATCCCTTATCTTTAACCATACCGTCCCGACCAGAAATAACTGGAGCAGAAAAGAGATTACCTTTGTTCTTTATGGAGTCCGCATAAGATTTATGGGGAGAATGCGCGATAGAGTTGGTACCATCAGGTGCATCAACCAAAGTGTGAAAAGTTCTGTCTGGCCTCTAGCGTACTCGGGCGGGGAGACTAGAAGAGAGAGAGTCTGTTGACTATGAGGCTATGCACACAAGAGAGAGGACAGAGTCTGGGGGCGGCGCATAGGGAAGAGAGAGAATCGGGTCTGGATGGTGGCCACGCCGCGACGCAGAGAGAGAGAGAGATTCAGGCGGCTACGCGCACGTCAGAGAAAACGAGAGAGAGAGGGAAGCTCCCCCCCATGGCGGCTGGTTGCGCGAGTTGTGACGAGCTCCAGAATGTTTGGAGAGAGAGAGAGATCTGGCTGCTGCGCGCATCCAGGAGCTCCACAATGATTGGACAGAGAGAGACTGCACGTGGATGTGTGAGAGAGGATGTGCGAGAGAGAGAGTGCGAGAGAGAGAGAGAGAGAACAGGCTATAGGTGATGCGCGCAGAGATTGTGGAAGAAAAGGATAAGGGAAGCATATCCAGAAAATGGAACCTACAGATTAAATCATCAGACTTCTAAGCTTTCCTCTTTTGACCGTAACCCGATTGCGCATAGCCAATCTTCTTTTTCTATGAGTTTTGTGGGCATGAACAATAATCCTTGAATGTGCTATCGTGAAGAAGTCAATAAATTTGAGGCATGGTATAATCTAGCTCAGAGAATAGAGAACAGATTAAGTAAGGAACAGTGCTAAAGAATCACAGGGAGAGGAATTATCATTTATGTTTCCTTGTTTAAGAAATGAAAAATTGTCTAACAAACGAAGATTGCGAAATTCTTCATATAAGAATATAGATCTATGCCTAGAATAATACACACTATGGGACCTTATGTAAGGAAGCAATATAACCCTCAAAATGATGCGATTGATAGCATGGAGGCATAGAGACAGGGTTCTCAATGATTTGAACTTAACTCTAAACCGTGCTATTGAGATTATTTCAAAGGGTAAAAGAAACGAATCAAAAGCATAGTATGGGTTTTATCTTAAATTTTGATGTACTAACGATTTTTTCCCCATCCTGTGGATTGCCCTTGTGGATCGTCTCCTCCAGGTTACTGCGTGATCAGAGATTATTGTGAATTTTGAAGTAAAGAGCTACAAAGTGAGGACTTGAAGAAAAGCTTGGATCGAAGAAAAGTGAAGAAAAGATTAAACCGCAAAAACCAGAAGACAAAGATCGAGGGTGACTTCCTGCACTGTAGCGGGAGGCCTACATCATATCCAGCCGATCCGCACTGTAGCGGCGGCATTTATTTGTAGTTACCTGTTCCGCAGTGTAGCGGATTTTTGTATCGCGGACCCCCACTGTAGCGGGCATCACTGTATTATTCAGATTTTATTGTATCATCGAGTTTGTATATACACCGACCCAGAGATTCCGAGTATCAGTGCTGTATCTGATTTGTCTCTTTCCCGACGCCTACGGTCGTGTACGCACGCACGTCTCGACACTTCCGAGGGGCAAGGGGCCCTACGAGGATCGCGCACGCTCCAGAGAGCACAGGTGAGACGCCGAGCGCGCAGACGCCGCTCGTAGGACAGCGGGAACGGCGCACCAGAGAGGGGCCTGATCCAACCCCACGCACCGGCTTCCCGCCACGACCTCCTTCTTCCCGACACCTGAACCCGACGTGAAGCGAGGCGGTTGCCTGGTGATCCTGATCGCGTCACCTACTCCTTGAGAAGACAGACAGGAACCTCGGCATCGAGTCAGATATTTCCAGGTACTAGCATTTCAAGTTATTTGAAATTTTGCATTGCTTCACATACACTGCTGAAACAGAAAGATTGTCTTGCTGCTTGAGTTTTAGCATCCACACTTTGCATTAGTTTAGTCCATACGTGTATGAATTTTTTTTCCCGCTTAGATTAGGGATTTACTAATTTCATAGCTTAGACAGAACATTAGAAAACTTATCACAAAAAGGGGGAAAATACATTGAAATCTTGGGAATCGAAGAGAGGACAGTTCGATTAGACTTTGGCCTAGGCAAATCAGAGAGCTTAGACTGACCTTTACCTCCTGGCTCGTGACTCATCAAGCCTCTTCTCTGATCTCTACTCTGAGCTTAGAGAGATAGTTGAACCACTTACACTGCACCTTGTGCTACATTATAGAATAGAGCAGAGAAGAGAGATGGAGGATATATTCAAGGAAATGGTAATAGAGAAACAAGGGGCCCGCGTAGTCCAAGCGGTATTGAGAGAAAAAGGAAAGTTTACAGGCTTGAACGTAACCGAGTACCTAGATGTTTTTGAGGAACAGGCACGGATTTATGGTCTACTCGAGGATGTGTTTACACATTACTTCACACGGGTAGTATCAGGATCCATTCTAGCCCCTATTACAGCACATATAGCAAAGCCTTGGGCCGAATTCAGAAAAGAATTGCATAAGTTGTTTTATTTGAAAGATTTTTCCCAACACAGTAGAGAAGGGTTCTTGCGGTGGATAAGCTCTCCGAAGCCCACTGCATCCCTCACTCAACTTTTGAATGAGTTCTTGAGAAGATATGAACAACTTCCACAGGCCGATTTAGATGCTTTGAAACCTGACCTAGTTATATCTTTCCTTAGGATCTTAAGTCTTGAAGACAGGACTGAGGTCGAAAGGAGGATTGAAGAGCCTGGGAAGAGATTTGGATTGACTGAAGATTGGGGTGTAGTGAGGAGAGAAGTAGAAGCGGTTGCCCAAATGAGGCAACGCCAGGCGGTGTTATACGATAGACCTGCAGTGGTAACACCACAACCGCCAAGGGAAGCTCCACTTCCGGCAATTCCGAATGTGCCTGCAACGTCAGCTTTTGCTAATGTTGCGTCCACTTCGCGATCGCCAATGGAGCTACATCTCGAGATTCTCAGTCGACAGATAGAGAATCTTATTACGATGCAAGCGTCTATGTCAAAAGAAATGGCGAGTATTCACAATAAAGTTAATTCTATGGGATATCAGGACCCCACTCCTCCTCAGGCAAGTAAGAGTTATGTAGATACATTACAGAGAGGCACTATGCCCATTCCAAATATGCAAGGCTATGTGATGCCACAGCCTGCACCTCTAGTGCAGCCTGTTGCCCAACAGATACCTACACCACCAGTGCAAACCACATTTCAAAGAAACAATGGACCTTTTGAGAGACAACCGACTGGTGGGTTTGGAGGGGCTAAGAGATGCGTATGGTGTGATGCACGAGAGCATTTTTCATATGCCTGTGAAGAGCTTAAGCTAGCAAAAGAGCATCAACTGGTGATAGATATCGATAAGAAGTTATGTGACTTCAGGACCCGCCTTCCTCTACCTGTGAATTGGGGAAAGGGGGGAATGAAGAAGTTTTATGAAGATTTATCTGGCAATAATGCACGTACATCAGCTGCACGATTAGAACCTGTTGAGGAGGAAGATGAAAAAGTGCCTAGACCTCGACCCCAAAGAAATTATTCCATTGAGGCTTTAGTGAGGGCTAGGGATGCCATTATGCAGAAGACTGCCTGGAAGTCTCCTGTTGATGAATCCTCGGACTATTCGCACATAGCAAATGTAGAAGAAAAGAGGAAGAGAGATGAGAGTCAGGAAGAGACTGAGCCAGAAAGAAGAGTGACCAGAAAGCAAAGCCAAGAGGCCGAAGAAAAGGCTAAAGAGCCAGAAAAGAAAGTACAATTCAAAGAGCCTGTTGTTTCAAAGGAAGAGGCAAAGAAGAAAGAGATAAGAGAGGGAAAGAGGCCGGCTGGGCCAACTAAGATTCAAGAACTGACTAAAGAGAAAGAGAAAGAACTTGAACCGGTTCAAAAGAAAGATGAATTTCAAGAAAGTATTCAAGAGGCTGACAAAGAAAAGAAGAAGCAAAAGAAGAGAACTCCAAAAGCTGTATTAATTTCTGAATTGGAAAGGAAAAATAATGCAAGAGAGATATTAAATGATATTTTACTGAAGAGCCAAGTGACCATGTCCTTGGAACAGATCTTCTCCATAGCGAAGCCTGAGTTCAAGGACAGTTTTATAAAGCTGGTTAAGAGAAAGAGGTTTCCACTACCTGAAGATGTAGAGATGGAAGAAGCACCTGAAGATATTCAAGTGACAAATGAAGCAGTTACATTGAGTGACACATCTGACGATGATGATGATGAGGTTGCCACGTGTCATAAAAATTCTCTAGGTCCTATCATACCTGATGATGAAATGAGGAAGAGAGAAAGTGAGTTTAGCACGACCTTTTGGGCGAGAGGAACTCCAGAGATGAAGATAAAGTTAGGGAGCAACGAGGAGTCATGTTTTGCTCTGGCCTTGATTGACTCAGGATCAGAGATAAATGTGATTTCTAAGAAGCTCTATGATAAGTTTAGGTGGCCGATTGATAAAGATCATGGATGGAGGATGAGGACAACGGATAATGGTTCAGGAGCACTGCTTGGGGCATGCGCCTTTGTGCCTGTGACCATAGGTGGGATTTCTGAGAAATTTCACTTCTTTGTCCAGGACCATTGTTCATATGAGGCTATCCTTGGGTAGCCCTTTATAGTTGAGGTAAGAATGGAGACTAAGGCCATGGATGATGGATCTGCCTATGCACGAATCCGTTCTAGATCTGGCCTTCATTCTCTGCAAGTGATGATTGTGTGTCCAAATCACTCCAGGAATAGAAAGAATATAAGAAAGAAACCTATTAATTCACATGACCATGATGAGTGTATGCTTGTTGGAGAGTATGGAGCTTCTGCTGATCAAAATTTTTGTTAGGATCCACTGTTGAGCGAGACAACAGTGGGAGTTGGTTTGATGTCTCGCATGACTTTGTACATAGTTTTGAAAGTTTTTCTATTTATTCATCTGCATTCAAGTGGCTATGCTTACAGAAAGAAAATGTTTCAAATAAATTCAGAAAAGTTCATGAAAGATACTATAAGGATTTAGGAATGATGTTACCTGATGAGAAGATTGAAGATGTTATCCAGTTGGAGAGAAGTTCGACTACTCTAGAAGAGCTTGAGCAGGCATTTGAGAGAAATGAGAAATCAGAAATGATTATGCTCAGTTCTATCCAAGATTATGAGATGATCGATGAGTTCATGAGAGAGCATGAAGTAAGTGTAAATACAAAGTATAAGACTGTTGATAAGAAAGTGAAGCCTATAGCTCATCCATTGCCAGAAGATAGTCATGAGAAATATCTGCGAGTGTCAGATGACCCTATTCTGAGACGACGAGAGCTCATAGGGCATCATTTCACTGATGAGACTATTAAAGAGATCAAGTTTGGAGAAAAACCATTCCTGAGAGAAGAAGAGAAACAAAAATTTATTGAAGTCATCAAGAAACACGAAAAAGCGTTTGCACTTTTCCCACATGAGATAGGTTGTGCAGACCCGAAACAAGTACCTCCCATGATTATCTTTACAGTGCCACATATACCATGGAATATGCGGCCTATACCAATCCCAAAGGCTCACTTACCTGAGCTGATGAGGTTGCTGAAGGAAAAGATTTCCATGCGGATATTGGAACCCTCCTCGGCTCCATATTCAAATAGGTGGTTTACGGTGCCTAAGAAAAATGGGAAGCTTCGTTTTATTTAGGATCTGCAACCTGTGAATAAAGTCACAATTAGAAACGTAGGGACAGGACCCATAGTGGATGAATTTGCTGAAGCATTTGCTGGGCATTCCATCTACTCTATGGGTGATCTGTATTCAGGTTATGACCAGTTTCAGTTGGCTATGGAGAGTAGAGACATTACGACCATGAGGACTCCACTGGGCCTTGTACGCATGTGTACTTTGCCGCAGGGAGCGACGAATTCTGTGGCTCACATGATGAATGCCATGAATCTGGTTTTACGAGACTTTATACCATCTGTGACTATGCCATTCATTGATGATGTTCCAATAAAGGGATGTGAGGAAAGAGTGAAAGATGTGAGTTTAGATGCCTCAGGATGTAGAAAGTTTGTGAGAGATCATATTGCTGATTGTGAGAAGATCTTTGAGAGGTTTGAAGATGTGGGGCTAACACTTTCTTTAGAGAAATCGGTTTTTGGCAT
Organism: Ceratopteris richardii; assembly: GCA_020310875.1. Lineage (NCBI taxonomy): Eukaryota > Viridiplantae > Streptophyta > Polypodiopsida > Polypodiales > Pteridaceae > Ceratopteris > Ceratopteris richardii. The sequence goes on along the minus strand of CM035428.1, from coordinate 94,458,163 downwards.
TGATGAGGTCCTCATTGTAGGACATCTGTGTGGACATTATGGCCGCAAGCCATACCCGCAGAAAGTTGAGGCCATTAGCAGGATCTCTGAAGTGTGTCGTAATGTCAGTGAGGTGAGAAGGTTTCTAGGAGCCTGTGTATTCTATGTGATATGGATTCCTCACTTTGCTCATGTTGCGAACCCCTTATATGATCTACTGAGAAAGAGAAAGAAGCTTGTATGGACAGAGAAACAGTCGAGAGCTATGCGTAAACTGAAGCAGCTGCTAATTGAAGCTCCAATTCTGAAGCGTGTTGACTATTCAGGTCAGAGACCTATCATTTTGACCATTGATACCAGTCCTATTGGCATAGGCTGGGTCATAGGGCAAGATGATGATGAGGGGCAGAGATATGCAGTGCGCTTTGGTGCTAAGATCCTACATGATACCCAAAGAAAATATCCATAGATTAAGAGAGAGTTATGGGGATTAGTGACTGCTTTAAAGAGCGATAAAGAGTATTTCATTGGGGCGAATGTGATAGTTGAGACTGACTGTCTTCCACTGATTGGCATGATTGCAAATTGTTCATCTCCGGATATTGCTATGCTTAGATGGATCTCTTATATAAAGTTTATAAATCCTGCATTTGTACACATAGCTGGGAAGTCGAACACAGTTGCTGATATGCTTTCAAGAGCGAAATTTGATGATGAGTACAAATGAAGCAGTTACATTGAGTGACACATCTGACGATGATGATGATGAGGTTGCCAGGTGTCATAAAAATTCTCTAGGTCCTATCATACCTGATGATGAAATGAGGAAGACAGAAAGTGATTTTAGCACGACCTTTTGGGCGAGAGGAACTCCAGAGATGAAGATAAAGTTAGGGAGCAACGAGGAGTCATGTTTTGCTATGGCCTTGATTGACTCAGGATCAGAGATAAATGTGATTTCTAAGAAGCTCTATGATAAGTTTAGGTGGCCGATTCATAAAGATCATGGATGGAGGATGAGGACAGCGGATAATGGTTCAGGAGCACTGCTTAGGACATGCGCTTTTGTGCCTGTGACCATAGGTGGGATTTCTGAGGAATTTCACTTCTTTGTCCAGGACCATTGTTTATATGAGGCTATCCTTGGGTAGCCCTTTATAGCTGAGGTAAGAATGGAGACTAAGGCCTTGGATGATGGATCTGCCTATGCACGAATCCGTTCTAGATCTGGCCTTCATTCTCTGCAAGTGATGATTGTGTGTCCAAATCACTCCAGGAATAGAAAGAATATAAGAAAGAAACCTATTAATTCACATGACCATGATGAGTGTATGCCTGTTGGAGAGTATGGAGCTTCTGTTGATCAAAATTTTTGTTAGGATCCACTGTTGAGCGAGACAACAGTGGGAGTTGGTTTGATGTCTCGCATGACTTTGTACATAGTTTTGAAAGTTTTTCTATTTATTCATCTGCATTCAAGTTGCTATGCTTACAGAAAGAAAATGTTTCAAATAAATTCAGAAAAGTTCATGAAATATACTATAAGGATTTAGGAATGATGTTACCTGATGAGAAGATTGAAGATGTTATCCAGTTGGAGAGAAGTTCGACTACTCTAGAAGAGCTTGAGCAGGCATTTGAGAGAAATGAAAAATCAGAAATGATTATGCTCAGTTCTATCCAAGAGTATGAGATGATCGATGAGTTCATGAGAGAGCATGAAGTAAGTGTAAATACAAAGTATAAGACTGTGGATAAGAAAGTGAAGCCTATAGCTCAGCCATTGCCAGAAAATAGTCATGAGAAATATCTGCGAGTGTCAGATGACCCTATGCTAAGACGACGAGAGCTCATAGGGCATCATTTCACTGATGAGACTATTAAAGAGATCAAGTTTGGAGAAAAACCATTCCTGAGAGAAGAAGAGAAACAAAAATTTATTGAAGTCATCAAGAAACACGAAAAAGCGTTTGCACTTTTCCCACATGAGATAGGTTGTGCAGACCCGAAACAAGTACCTCCCATGATTATCTTTACAGTGCCACATATACCATGGAATATCCGACCTATATCAGTCCCAAAGGCTGACTTACCTGAGCTGATGAGGTTGCTAAAGGAAAAGATTTCCATGCAGATATTGGAACCCTCCTCGGCTCCATATTCAAATAGGTGGTTTACGGTGCCTAAAAAAAGTGGGAAGCTTCGTTTTATTCAGGATCTGCAACCTGTGAATAAAGTCACAATTAGAAACGTAGGGACAGGACCCATAGTGGATGAATTTGTTGAAGCATTTGCTGGATATTCCATCTACTCTATGGGTGATCTGTATTCAGATTATGACCAGTTTCAGTTGGCTATCGAGAGTAGAGACATTACGACCATGAGGACTCCACTGGGCCTTGTACGCATGTGTACTTTGCCGCAGGGAGCGACGAATTCTGTGGCTCACATGATGAATGCCATGAATCTGGTTTTACGAGACTTTATACCATCTGTGACTATGCCATTCATTGATGATGTTCCAATAAAGGGATGTGAGGAAAGAGTGAAAGATGTGAGTTTAGATGCTTCAGGATGTAGAAAGTTTGTGAGAGATCATATTGCTGATTGTGAGAAGATCTTTGAGAGGTTTGAAGATGTGGGGCTAACACTTTCTTTAGAGAAATCGGTTTTTGGCGTTGATGAGGTCCTCATTGTAGGACATCTGTGTGGACATTATGGCCGCAAGCCATACCCGCAGAAAGTTGAGGCCATTAGCAGGATCTCTGAAGTGTGTCGTAATGTCAGTGAGGTGAGAAGGTTTCTAGGAGCCTGTGTATTCTATGTGATATGGATTCCTCACTTTGCTCATGTTGTGAACCCCTTATATGATCTGCTGAGAAAGAGAAAGAAGTTTGTATGGACAGAGAAACAGTCGAGAGCTATGCGTAAACTGAAGCAGCTGCTAATTGAAGCTCCAATTCTGAAGTGTGTTGACTATTCAGGTCAGAGACCTATCATTTTGACCATTGATACCAGTCCTATTGGCATAGGCTGGGTCATAGGGCAAGATGATGATGAGGGGCAGAGATATGCAGTGCGCTTTGGTGCTAAGATCCTACATGATACCCAAAGAAAATATCCACAGATTAAGAGAGAGTTATGGGGATTAGTGACTGCTTTAAAGAGCGATAAAGAGTATTTCATTGGGGCGAATGTGATAGTTGAGACTGACTATCTTCCACTGATTGGCATGATTGCAAATTGTTCATGTCCGGATATTGCTATGCTTAGATGGATCTCTTATATAAAGTTTATAAATCCTGCATTTGTACACATAGCTGGGAAGTCGAACACAGTTGCTGATATGCTTTCAAGGGCGAAATTTGATGATGAGTCTGATGACGATGATGAGGTAGAGAGAGATACACATATGATGAGATATGATCCATTGGTGTATGTTTACGAGTAGTTCCGTGAGAGTGAGTATGATGGCGAGTGGAGAGATATAGGGAGATATCTAAGTACTCTGAAACCTTCCCCAGGCTGGTCCACAAATAAGTATAGATCCATCAGGAAAAAGTCTTATAACTTTTTCTTGAAGGACGGGCTTATTTGGCGACACGCTAAAGGCAAGGTGAAGAGTCCACAGAGAGTATTGAGTTCGAGGAGTCTCCAGAGCAAAGTGATGAGAGAAATGCATGAGACCTTATGGGCAGATCATAAAGGATTCTATGCTACGTATGAGAAGGTTAGGGAAGCCTACTGGTGGCCAGGGATTTATGTCAGTGTGAGAGATTTTGTAGGCACTTGTGCTACATGCTAGGTGCATTCATCAGTTAGGCACAAAGACCCGTTACATCCGACTTACCCTCCTTGTATCCATTACAAGTGGGTAGTCGACCTTGTAACCATGCCCAAAGGGATAGATAAGATGAGATACATTGTACTTGCTAGAGAGGACTTGATCAACCACGTGGAAGGTCGAGCTCTTCATTCGAAGACTACTTATAATGTATGCAAATTCCTTTTAGAAGAAGTGATCTCGAGATTTGGATACGTTGAGAAAGTGGTTGCGGACAGGGGAGAGTTGGATGCGAGAGAGGCAAAAGAGTTCTTTGATCGTCATGGAATTCGATTGTCTCTCACCACTGCCTATAATCCAGAGGCAAATGGGAAAATCGAGAGAGGTCACCCTTCCATTGTGAAGGCGATCTCTAAGGCTTGCAGCAATGACATCAAGTAGTGGCCTAGGTTTCTTCGGTTCGCGTTATGGGCTGATAGGATGACTTACACTCGATCCACAGGTTTCATGCCTACTGAATTGATGTATTGTCAGAAGCCAGTCTTCCCCATCCAGACTCAGATAGTGATATGGTTGACGCTCCCATGGAATGATGGTATGACGAGAGAAGAGTTATTATCATTGAGAATAAAGCAGTTAGAACAAGGAAGTGAAAAGTTGAAAGAAGCAGTCCAAAAGTTAAATGAGTCAAGGTTAAAGAACAAGATCTATTTTGACAAAACCCATCGACTGAGACCACATAGGATTGAGGTAGATGATTGGGTGTTGGTGTACGATAGTACATTCGATACTCAATATGATGCTAGGAAGAAATTAACCAAACGATGGTTTGGGCCGTATGTGGTTACGTCTGTGTTTGAAAATGGTACGTATGCACTTCGCGAGTTAGACAATACTCCTTTGAGATCTTTGATTGCAGGAAAGAGGATAAAATTATTCAAGAAAAGAAATGAAGCAGATTATGAGATTGAGCAAGAACTTCTGGAGGGAACTGATGATACTGATGCTGATGCTGATGAAGAATGATAGACCATGAAGATAAAGAAAAGCTGGATCAAAATGAAGAAAAATGACCAGGTGAAACGTTTCTGATTTGAGATTTGTTTTCTTTCTGTTAGAGCATATGCGCTGCATTTATGTGTGCGATAAAGATATATATGAGTTTATGAAAATCATGTAGAATGAAGATACCAAATATCTATTATGGGTTTGCACGAAGCATGAGCGACTAGGAATTATATGAATAGGATCAGTTAGTGGACTAGAGACTCTTGGGAGTGAAAGCTTGGGAATGTGATGGCATGCTTAGACCGAGTGCATGTATATGCTGATTGATTTGAACACTTAGTGAGTGGGAAACTTTGGATCCTAGTATTTATTTCTTGCAAGATTGTACCTCCATATGGATCGTGATATAAAGAAACATTCATACTCATGTCAGCTTATATGTGCGTGTATGTTGTTGGTGCGCTACGATGGGCTAGTAGGCGGGTGCAACCACCTTGGTCGGGTGATCAAGGCCACGAGCCGTAGCTAGTTTCGTCATAGGCCTGACCTATCTGTTGTCATGCGCCTGTATGGGTCGGTAGGCGGGTGGAGTCACTCTGATCGGGTGGTCAGAGCCACGAGCTGACGTCGATTTCATGTAGGGCTGACGTTGTGTATGTCATGCGCTATGTCGGGTCGGCAGACAGGTGGAACAAACTTGGCCGGGCGGACAAGTCCATGAGTCGCACCCGATTTTGACATAGGCCGATTTGTGAAAATGAAAGATAAAAAGAAATACTGAGCTGAGATGAAGTGGAAAATAAAGAAAGAAAAGAAAAAGAAAAAGAAAAATGAAAAAGAAAAAGGGAAAAGAGAAAGATCTAATGGAGAGCTGGACAAGTAGGAAATAAGTAGTGGGAATCGAGGTATATTCTATAAACTGAGTTAGTAGAAACATATGTATATGCTAGTACTTAGAATGAGCAGTTGGATCTGAACCAGTTGAACAAACAGAAGATCTAGAAAGCCGACGATTTATTCATGTGATTACTTGTCAGATTGCAGACGTAGAAACATAGAAACATAATATGATGTTTGTGAAGCTTGAATCTACCTAATTTTCTAAAATTCATACCAATCTTTATAAAAATTGCATGACTCCATGAGATCATGATTTGAGTTTTGAAAGGAAAAAGATAAAACATGTAAAGAGCCCCTGATACTCTTCTGTTGGATCTTGCAGGTTGGCCCATCGGGACGATGTGCAGGTTTAGCGGGGGTGAATGTCGAGATGAAATCCCGCAGGGAGTGTGCACTGAGTTTTTTTCAAAAGATCATTGTTTTTGAGTTTTTGAGTGATGTTTTTGATCGAGAGTGGTATATTTTGTACATATTTTGGCCGAATTAATTGATTGTGCGATGCGAAAACAAGTTTGAGATGTGTGTTAGATCCGTGTATATAAACAACAGACGTTAGACCCATAAAAATTTAGGTTTGACCCTTGAAACTGGCTGAAATTGAGGGTTTATCCCCTGAAAATCAGACTTAAACCCTTGGAAACCTTTAGAGTTTAGGCCGAATTTGTAAATAAACCCATGAATTGGTGAGTTTGAGATAATTGTGAGCAAACGCCTAATTTTCCCGACCCAAAAAACCTAGATCAGACCCTTGAAATTGGCGGTTATCCTAGGTCAAACCCTAAAACCCAATTTAAATTGCGAACATCCAGTGTGAAATGGAAACCTTAGCCTAGGGAAAAATTAAAAGACTGCCAAAAATAGAAAGTTCATTGAGGAGGTTAGAACGTTCTAGAAGGAAGTCCTAGGGAGGGGCCTATAAATAAGTCCAAACTCATTTGTTTCTTCCCCATCCTGTGGATTGCCCTTGTGGATCGTCTCCTCCAGGTATGCTTCCTGACCATTTTTGTTCTTTCATGTTCTTTCTCATACTTTAAAGTAGTGCATCCAGAGAGAGAGAGAGAGGTCTCTCTCACTTTATTCACTCTGAGTCTTTGATACCTTGCATGTATTTTTGTCTCTTTTTTGGTTTGTACATTAACCCATCATATGCCTTGAATCAAGCATATATTGCCTGTCGTGGTGGTACCAAGCTGAGGACTTTGTTCCTTCACTGATGAGTGAGTCTGAGTAACTCGCAGAGAGAGATTAGAGGTGTGTGACTCCATGGTGCCACCGCTAGAGAGAGAAAGAGTGAAGTACGACTGCCTGCACATGTGTCTTAGAAAGAGGTTCTGTGCCTCTACTGATGCGTCAAGCAGAGATGCGCTGATGGAGAATTCACGGACGGTAGACGGTAGGAGAGAGAGAGAAATTTGCAGAGAGAGAGGGTCATAGAGCTGGCGGTGACGCGATGGAACTATGGCTCACATACAGATAGAGAGAGATCTCTGTGATGGTAGCCCTTGACTCTTAATCTGGCAGACAAACCTTGATGTTGTGGTTGACCCGGAGCCGGAGAAAGAGACCATCAGTGGGCGCTGCGCAGGTAATTATGGAGGGAGAATGTGCAGTCGACGGCCGCGTGGACGTCGCAGAAGAGAGAGTCGATGTCTGGGCACGCGGCAGACGTGGACAGAGAGAGATGAGAAAGCGGTTCATGAGGGATTGTAGAGAGAGAAGATTTGCGCCTGTTGGCTGTGCATCGCGTGAAAAGGTCTGTCAGGCCTCTGGCGTACTCGGGCGGGGAGACTAGAAGAGAGAGAGTCTGTTGACTATGAGGCTATGCACAGAAGAGAGGACAGAGTCTGGGGGCGGCGCATAGGGAAGAGAGAGAATCGGGTCTGGATGGTGGCCACGCCGCGACGCAGAGAGAGAGAGAGATTCAGGCGGCTACGCGCACGTCAGAGAAAACGAGAGAGAGAGGGAAGCTCCCCCCCATGGCGGCTGGTTGCGCGAGTTGGGACGAGCTCCAGAATGTTTGGAGAGAGAGAGAGATCTGGCTGCTGCGCGCATCCAGGAGCTCCACAATGATTGGACAGAGAGAGACTGCATGTGGATGTGCGAGAGAGGATGTGCGAAAGAGAGAGAGAGAGAGAGAGAGAGATAGAGAGAGAGAGAGAGAACAGGCTATAGGTGATGCGCGCAGAGATTGTGGAAGAAAAGGATAAGGGAAGCATATCCAGAAAATGGAACCTACAGATTAAATCATCAGACTTCTAAGCTTTCCTCTTTTGACCGTAACCCGATTGCGCATAGCCAATCTTCTTTTTCTATGAGTTTTGTGGGCATGAACAATAATCCTTGAATGTGCTATCGTGAAGAAGTCAATAAATTGAGGCATGGTATAATCTAGCTCAGAGAATACAGAACAGATTAAGTAAGGAACAGTGCTAAAGAATCACAGGGAGAGGAATTATCGTTTATGTTTCCTTGTTTAAGAAATGAAAAATTGTCTAACAAACGAAGATTGCGAAATTCTTCATATAAGAATATAGATCTATGCCTAGAATAATACACACTATGGGACCTTATGTAAGGAAGCAATATAACCCTCAAAATGATGCGATTGATAGCATGGAGGCATAGAGACAGGGTTCTCCATGATTTGAACTTAACTCTAAACCGTGCTATTGAGATTATTTCAAAGGGTAAAAGAAATGAATCAAAAGCAGAGTATGGGTTTTATCTTAAATTTTGATGTACTAACGATTTTTTCCCCATCCTGTGGATTGCCCTTCTGGATCGTCTCCTCCAGGTTACTGCGTGATCAAAGATTATTGTGAATTTTGAAGTAAAGAGCTACAAAGTGAGGACTTGAAGAAAAGCTTGGATCGAAGAAAAGTGAAGAAAAGATTAAACCGCAAAAAGCAGAAGACAAAGATCGAGGGTGACTTCCTGCACTGTAGCAGGAGGCCTACATCATATCCAGCCGATCCGCACTGTAGCGGCGGCATTTATTTGTACGTACCTGTTCCGCAGTGTAGCGGATTTTTGTATCGCGGACCCGCACTGTAGCGGCCATCATTGTATTATTCAGATTTTATTGTATCATCGAGTTTGTATATACAGTGACCCAGAGATTCCAAGTATCAGTGCTGTATCTGATTTTTCTCTTTCCCGACGCCTACGGTCGTGTACGCACGCACATCTCGACACTTCCGAGGGGCAAGGGGCCCTACGAGGATCGCGCACGCTCCACAGAGCACAGGTGAGGCGCCGAGCGCGCAGATGCCGCTCGTAGGACAGCGAGAACGGCGCACCAGAGAGGGGCCTGATCTAATCCCACACATCGGCTTCCCGCCACGACCTCCTTCTTCCTGACAGCGGTAAGAAAGAACTAAAACTCGGTTCAACCAATTCAAACTTCAAAAATATTTGATCTTGTTATGAGTCAAAGTCTAGATGATGCAGGACTTTATCTTCTTAAAGATCTATTTCCACACGGTATTGAAGCATTTTTCTTTTCTATCTTTAAGAGAAATAAGATGGATTCTCAAAAAGATTCATAGCAAATCTAAAACATCAGCTAACCACAAGATACTAGTGTGGTAACCAACACTGTAGTGTGTCGACCCACTGACGTTCTATTGATGAGTTTCTTACTCGAATAATGCTTCGCTTGAGACTAAGTTCATGCCTAAATTCAATCTTTATGTCTGCTTACTCAGAATGCAATTCTTATGCATTTCTTCAAGTCAAAAGGTTTGAATTTTTTCCAAGTTGCACTTGGAACGTGGTACTTAACTTAGTCAATCTATCTCTTAGTTGAAAGGATCATTTCAACATCAAAGTCCTATTTGTTCAAAAATTTATTAAATATTTTTGAATCAATAACACTTAAGCTTGAAGTGTTTTAAGAAGATCTTGGAGGTTACTTACTTCATATCTTCCTCTTCCTCAATCTTGAAGTATCTTGAAATATCTCAAGCTACTACTTTTTTTCTCCTTGAATTTAAACTCCCTCTTTGAAGTTTTAATTCCCTTGAGGATCAAACCTAACTTCAATACATAATCTTGGACTAAAAAATAATTATCTCCCACAGTCCGATGTCCCATACCATCTTTCCTACATCAATCTGAGTATAAAATATGGTGTCCCATACCAACCTATTTGTTGAAAATTATGTAACATGTGCAAGCTCCAATTTTGAGGCTTGGCACATAATCATCTCTCATTAATTACCTCTTCATCATTTATGCATTTGTAAGCCCAAAATGAAGCTAGGCCCTGAAAATATAAAGCCTACACTCTTAACCTTAGAATAGAGTGTTGAATTAACAAGGGAGATTATATTTATGGCTTATATCAAAGCCAAAATATATTTAGAGAGATGGAATACACAAAAAAGTCGTGACCTTATCCATATGGAGTGATGTGGAGCACCAAAAGCCACCCAAGGTAATGGAGGGACAAAGGCCATGAAGTGAAAGGTTAAGAGGTGAGAGAAGATGCAAGGGTAGGTGAAAAGTCCCATGGCCATAGCTCTATATAAAGACCTGATTTGAACGTGAAAACTTGTTGAGATGACAAGGAGATGGAGTAGAAGCATATGCTGGTCATTCTCTCACCAATAGAGATCAGAAAGTACCTCATTTGGATGCTACAAGGCATAAAGGTATTCGAGCCGCATACCTTTTCTATACACAGCCACCTTGTGAAGGTGATTCTCCAGTAGTGACTGGGAACATTTCTTGTGAACCTCAGTTTTTTGCATAACCTAAGATGATAGGTAGTCTAACTTTGTGTAGTCGGTTACCTAGTCAAATGAATGAACTCCGAATGGAGTGTTTCTATGGGTTTTGAGAAAGCTATAAGTGTCTAATGTCTGTGGACCAGTTTTTCAGAGCCATTGGATCTCTGAGTTGTGACTGAATTAGGTTTTAGTAAGCATGTGTCTTACACGGCATATTCTAGAAGAGGTTCTCTAACTTCCGCTGCGTGTATTGGAGTGTATTGGAGTCAAAATTTTCCACATTTTGGTATCATAGCTTTGGTTGTAGAGCATTGGGAGTGGAGCCCATGGTTGCACAAAGAGATATTGAAGAAGATGCAGAGATTGTCAAAGGAAAGCATGGAGCTATGAGCTCATGGAGTATGCAACACTCATGTTCTATGGAGATGAAGCTTTTGTATGTAAGACATTTAATTCAAGTCAAACACTCTCACGTCCTACTCTCTACTATAGATTCTTGATCATTGAGGCATGCTATGAGTGATGCTAATCACCTTGTTGAAGAGTTATGAGCAACCTATAGAAGAAGTGGAAGATTCAAGCAAAGAATCTTGGATGAACAACTACATATAGTTGCATGTGAAGATTGTATGCATATTTGAGATATTGCACTAAATTGAATGAAGTGCAATTTTTGATTATGTACATGGCTGAAGGTTTAAGCTTTTATGTAAGCTTGATGATAGCATTATATGCTTATGCATTTGGAGATGTTTATGTATGCATGCTTATGAAGTTTGTGTATGACAATTGTGGATAGCCATGCGTTGTCGTCGAGATTATCTCTCCTCTCTCACTCATGAAGGCCTACAGGAAACACATTCGGTAAAGGTAGCCAGAATTCCCTGAGAATTCCAAGATGCATCAAGAATGTCAAAGGGAGTTCATGCAAACTTTGGAAGAAATCGAGCAAATCCAAGGTAGCAGTCAAAGCTGGTCAAACTTTGAAAATTATGGAAAAAATTTCAATGTCTCCAAATCACATGAAAATTCATATACTTGTAAAGCCTCTCAAAGTCAATCTATAGCCTGAATTTCACATGAAAATGGATTTTCTAGCACATTGATATGCCATGTGCATTTTGTAAAAAATGTAATCTTTCCACTTAGACCCTACAAAATCCTGTATAGGAATTTTTGTTATCCATATGGTTTGGCATGTATAAAGACCATATGAGCCTACATATTTGTACAAAGTTTCAAGGCTATCAGAGCTTCGTAGACACCTTAATGCCACCTTGCAATCTTCCAAATGTAGTCAAACTTGTACAAGGGAGATTCAGATGGGAGTTTTTTCTTCATATTCCTAAAGGAGGCCTTTCAAAACATAGCCTAAAAATTTTTATCTTCATCAAAGGATATTTGAAGGGTCAAAGAGCACAAAATCTAGTTTTCAAGGTCACCATAGTTTCCTAGAATAAGAAAATTGAAGGCTTGAAGGGCTACCACATGGCAAACAATGATTGAACCATGTTGTACGGTCAAGATGAGCTCATATTCAAGGGTGGAGATGAACTAAAGCATAAATTAAGGAGGATCCACAAGTTTTTTCACCGTATAAGCCTTTTTTATGGTCAAAGATCAATAATGCAAAGTTTCTCAAAAAATAGTGGCTTATCTTATCCAAATTGATATCAGCACTGATCCGACGGTCCAGATCAGCCCCAGATCCAATGGTGGAGAATTAAGGCGCCTATTTTCCTCTCCTTTGCCCTAGATATCATATAAAGAACCAATCCTAACCATCCATTTGAAAAATCCAATTGTTGTAATCAAAAGAAGCTGATCTTAGGGTTGAGAGTTGATTTTTCTAGATCCAAGGGCCCGAATTCATTCAAAAACCTATTTAAACCCCCCTCCAAACTTCTAGAGCATCATTGTTAGGCATCCATTGGGCCCTTGCTAGCACATGGTTTCCTTGACACGATCACCCTCAGTTGAGCGTGTGAGGTTCCAAGGTGGACTAGTAAGAGCATAGTTCCTAGATTCAATTTTTAGACTTTCTCTCTAGGATAGGCTCATAAACCCAGAATCTCTTTCTTTGCTCATTCTCAGTGAAGCATGTGAGTGAGTTAGAGCTGGTTTTAAGTGTCTTCGAATTCTTTAGAAAAACATTACGATCCTAGAAAGACATAGGATCAATGAAGTGGGACCTATCCTCTTACGTGGGACATTCGATTGAACTGTCATGGTGAGAGGGTCGTGCAGACCACCTTTGACCAGGAGAATGCTTAGCTTGACATTTAACAACATTCATGTATATGTTTATCATAAAAATATCTTCTAATTCATGTCTCATGTCTTTTATCTCTTTGTCTCTTCTATGTTTTACATGTCACCTTCTATCTCTTTCTATGTGTAAGAAGGATCTGCAGTATTGCGTTGAACCAGTGAGGATGATCCATTAATGTTGACAGAATAATTTTCTTTTCATTCATAAATCATGACCCACGTGCATTCATACCACCCACAAACACCCATGCATATGTTTTAGTTTTGAAAGTGTATAAGAAGCTCCATTCTTGGACCATTCTTCCTTTCCAGACTGATTCATGTGTGTGGTTTTAGTTTTTTTTTCTCATCATGCATTCATTCCATTCAAAAGAACCTATGAATGTGGATTAAATTGGGAAAGTGTTTAAGAAGCTTCATATTTTTGGACCATTCTTCCTTTTCGAATTGATTCATGTGAATGGTTTCTTTTGTCGTCATCATTCATGTTCATATGATTATCTTGTGTTCATATGTTCCCCTTTCTGTAATCAAATCATGACATCTTTCCCCCCATACCCAACTTCATCTTCACCTTCACATTTTTTATTACATAAAGTCTCCAACACTCACAAGCTTCATACACTCTGCATGTGCCACGACCGGACCCGATCCACCCGGATTGCGATCACCTCCACATTTGAACCCGACGTGAAACGCTTCGTGGCATTTGCTTCTGATCTTGTTGGGAGGTTGTGATCCATATTTATTGTTTCGTATTTTTCATCCTCATCATATCATCGTCTGATTGTTGCACTGGATTTCTCACAATATCATGCATATCTTTGTCGTGCAGTAAATGCATTTGTGAGAGATCTAGAACATCGTGCATCACTCGCTTATTCACATAAGATGGAGGAAGGATTCAAATCCCTTATTGTTGAGAAACAAGGCCAAAGAATAGCCTCTTCTATGTTGAGAGAGAAGGGAAAATTCAATGGCATCAACATTACAAGCTACTTAGATTTATTTGAAGAGCAAGATATGATTCTTGGTCTTCGCAAAGATCTCTTGATATCATTCTTTGAACGAATTGTTGATAGCTCTATCATAGACCATGTCACTCAATACGATAGTCTTCCTTGGAGTGATTTTAGAAAGGAGATGCTCAAAGAATTCTATCTTGAAGATTATAGCCAACATAATCGAGATGGATTCTTACGATGGGTCGATTCGCCAAAGCCTAGTAGCTCTATTACTAATTTACAAAATGAGTATATTAGACGCTATGAACAAGTTCTCGATGAGGATAAGATAACTTTGGAACCTGGTCTTATGATCAATTTTCTTAAGCTTCTTCATCTTGAAACTCGTAGGGAAGTTGAAGGGCGATTAGAAGAGGTGGATAAGCGTTATGGTCTTACTGACAATTGGCAAAAAGTGCATAAAGTAGTAGAGGTTGTAGCTCATAGACATCAAAGACAATCCATGCTTTATGAGCAAACCAGTCTTCCTCAAGCTAGCCTTCCACAAACTAAGGAGGTTTTAAAGTAGAGCAAAATAAAAGTGTAGTTGAACAATCTCAAGTGGAAATTATCACTAAGCAAATGGAAAGTCTTATTGCTACACAATCCAATTCGGCCAGGACTATAGATGCTTTACAATCTAATTACACCAAAACTTTCCAAAATCAAATGAACCCAATGTCTTTTCAAGAGCCTAATCAACATGTTATAGCTACCAATCGAAATCCACAAGTAGCTCCTACTAAAGCATATCAAGTTCCTCCAATGCATAATCCTTCAATGCAAAATCCTCATCCTCATGTGCAAAATCCTCAAATGTATCAAAACATGTATCCTCAAGCTTCTCAAATAGCTTTTCAAAATCCTCAAAATCAAAATTTTCAAAATCATCAACCATATACTATGGAAGCTCCTCTTGCACCTCAAGTACCACATGTTGCTTCCCAAGCTCCTTAATTACATCCATTACCCTATAAAAATTCTAATTATCCTGTTCAAGCAATACCTTATCAACAAAATCCTCAATTTCAAAATTTCCCACCAAAAGTTAATCAAAATCCTCAAAATCAAAATGGTTTTGTGCATGGCCCTCGTAGGTGTCCTTGGTGTTATTCATTAGAGCACTTTTTGAGAGATTGAGAACTATTGAAGGCTGCTAAGGAGCAACGACTAGTAATAGACATAGACAAGAAAATTTGTGACTATCGATCTATGCTACCTTTGCAAGGAAATTATGGTAAGGGAGGAATGAAAAAACACTATGAAAATATAACCATAACGGACGTAGGAGCTATAGGAGTGAAACTAGAAGCTCTTGATGAACAAGAAGTAGAATCAAGGAAACCCACAAAGGAAGGTGACTTTTCCATAGAGGCTTTAGTAAGAGCACGAGATGAGATTAGGAGAATAACGGTTTGAGAGTCACCGATAGAAGATCAATCTCTTATTTCTCACATATCCAATGTAGAGGAAAACCGAAAATGAGATGAAGTTGAGCCTAGTGAAAAAGGAAAACAAACCTTAGAGGGAATAGAAAAAATCATAGAGTAGGGAGAAACATCACAATCCAAAGATAAGAAACAAGAATCACAACCCAATGAACAAAAACAAGAGGAGAAACAAAAAGGGAAGAAGACAAAGCAAAGAAAAACAGAACCAAAGCCTTTAGATAAACAAGAACAATCAAAACAAACTGAAGACCAAACACGAGAACATGAACAAAAACAAGATCCTGAGCAAAAACAAAAGAAACCAAAGAGAAAACCTAAAGCCATCTTGATTTCAGAAATTGAGAGCAAAATAGATTCTATGGAGATTTTAGATGACATTTTGCTTAAGAGTCAAGTGATTGTGTCTTTAGAACAACTTTTCTCTATTGCAAAGCCTGTTTTTAAAGATAACTTTATCGGCCTAATTAAAAGGAAGAGGTTTCCGCTTAATCTAGATAGTGAGATGCAAGATTCTCTAGATCAAGATCAAGCTATGAATTAAGCCTTAAAATTTGATGAATCTGATGAAGAGGGCTTTGATGATGATGAAGTAAATGTTAATAAAAATTTCATAGGACCTATTCAACCTGACCATGAAAATCATGAAAACAATCCTCAAAGTCACTTTAAAAGAAAATTTTGGTCTAGAGGTGCATCAAAGATGCATGTTAAAATAGGAAATGATAAGAACACTATCACCGTAAATGCATTAGTAGATTCTAGCTCCGAAATCAATGTGATTTCAAGAGAAGTCTATGATAAGTTTCGATGGCCCATAGATAAAGATTGTGGATGGCGTATGAGAACTACAGATAATGGTGTAGATACCATGTATGGAGATTGTGCTAGTATGCCCATATCCATAGGAGGAATCACAGAAGACTTTCACTTTTTCATTCAAGATAATTGCTCCTATGAAGTTCTCTTAGGTCAACCCTTTATTTGTGAGAGTCGTATGGAAACTAAAGCCATGGATGATGGGTCCACCTATGCTAGATTTAAGTCTAAGGATGGAATGCAATCACTTCGAGTCATGACGGTAGGAGTGAATCATCCTAGGAATCGATTGTCAATTAGAAAGAGACCTATTGTTACTCTGGATCATGAGCATGCTTGTAGTGATTGTGCAGCTCGATTCATGTTTGGAGCTACATATAATCAAAATTTTGGATAGAATCCATTATTGAGCAGGACAACAGTGGATATTGGTTTGACATCTTGCTTCAATCAACATGTACAATAGTTTGTCACTTTATTTTCCACATTCTATATTAGATTTTCTTCATAAGAGTCAATTGTCCAAGTCTTTTATCCAAAAAACCCAGAAAAATTATAAAAACACTAAAATCATGGAACATGATGACTACATTGAGCATATGATTGAAACATCTCATTGTTTCTCTACTCTTGAGGAGTTAGAGTTATGTCTTCAACAAAATTCTAATCCCCATATTATTCTTCTTTCTTCCCTTGATGAGTATGCTCTCATCCAGGAATATGCTCTCAATGTTGACAAGTGCTCAGAATTTAACCAAACACATGAAGCCTTAGTTGAAACAAAGTACAAAACTATAGACAAAAAAATCAAACCCATAGCTCAACCATTACCCCAAGGAAGTAATGAAAAAATTATTGATGTGAAAAATGATCCAATTCTTCACGATAAGAAAAACATAGACGTACATTTATGGATGAGACAATTAAACATGTGAAGATTGGTACAGATGATGACTTTCTTTTGCCGATAGAGAGAGAGAAATTTGAGAGAGTCATACGTAGCCATGGAAATGCCTTTACTATGTATCCTCATGAGATTGGTTGCATAGATCCTACGCTAGTTGCACCCATGATAATCTATACTATTCCACATATTCCATGGAATCTTTAACCTATACCAGTTCCAGAGGCTCACTTACCTGAGCTAATGAAACTACTTAAGGAGAAGATAAACATGAGAATTTTAGAGCCATCTTTTGCACCTTACTCAAATAGATGGTTCATTGTGCCTAAAAAGAATGGGAAATTACGTTTTATTGAGGATCTCCAACCTGTCAATAAAGTCAACATAAGGAATGTAAGAACAAGACCCATTGTAGATGAGTTTGCTGAATCATTTTCAGGACATTCTATCTATTCAATGGGTGATTTATATTCTGGAGATGAACAATTCCAATTAGCAATTGATAGTCGTGACGTAACCACAATGAAAAATCCTTTAGGCTTAGTGCGAATGTGTACTTTACTGCAAGGTGCGACTAATTCTCTGGCTCATATGATGAGTGCTATGAATATGGTCTTACATGATTTTATCCCTGATATAACTATGCCATTCATTGATGATATTCCAATTAAAGGGAGTGAGGAACGTGTAAAGGACATTACTTTAGACTCATCTGGATGTCGTAAATTTGTTCTTGACCATATCTCTGATTGTGAAAGAATATTTCAATGGTTTGAAGAGGTAGGTCTCATGTTTTCCATAAAAAATTCTGTTTTTGGTGTCAACGAGGTTCTTATTATTGGACATTTATGTGGTCATTATGGTCGAAAGCCATACTCACAAAAGTTGATGCCATTAGCAAGATTTCTAAAACATGTAACAATGTGAGTGAGGTATGCAGATTTCTTGGTGCTTGCATCTTTTATGTTATTTGGATCCCACACTTTGCTCATGTTGCTGATTGTCTCTATGACTTGATGAGGAAGAAATGAAAATTTATTTGGATTGACAAACACACTCAAGCTATGCATAAATTGAAGAAATTATTGTTTGAAGCTACCATCCTTAAGCGTGTAGACTATTCTACTAACAAACCTATTATATTGACCGCTGATACTAGTCCTATTGGTATAGGTTGGTTCATAAGTAAAGATGATAGTGAAGGGAATAGATATGCAATTAGGTTTGGTGCCAAAATTTTACATGAAACGCAACGAAAATATCCAGAGATCAAGCGAGAACTATGGGGTATGGTAACATCTTTGAAAGCAGACAAAGAATATTTCATTGGTGCAAATGTCACAATTGAGACTCATTGTTTGCCTCTCATTGGAATGATAGCCAATTGTTCATCTCCTGATATATCCATGCTTAGATGGATCTCATATATTAAGTTCATAAATCCTGAGTTAGTTCATATTTCAGGTAAGTCAAATTCAGTTGCTTATATGTTATCGAGAGGTAGATTTGCTGATGATCTTGAAAGTGATCCAATAAAGAATGTGAACTTAGTTGACTATGTTCCATATATATACGAGTATGAGAAATTTCATGAGTCTGAGTACGAAAATGAATGGAGAGACATAGGAAAGTATTTGAGTACACTACAAGCATTACCTAGCTGGACTACGAATAGATTTCGTAACATTAGGAAACGAGCTTATAACTTTTTCCTATGTAACGGTTATCTTTGGAGACATTTTTAGGAAACTGCGGTGATCTTGAAAACTAGATTTTGTGCTCTTTGACCCTTCAAATATCCTTTGATGAAGATAAAAATTTGTAGGGCTATGTTTTGAAAGGCCTCCTTTAGGAATATGAAGAAAAAGCTCCCATCTGAATCTCCCTTGTACAAGTTCGACTACATTTGGAAGCTTGCAAGGTGGCATTAAGGTGTCTAGGAAGCTTTGATAGCCTTGAAACTTTGTACAAATATGTAGGCTCATATGGTCTTTATACAGGCCAAACCATATGGATAACAAAAATTCCTATACAAGATTTTGTAAGGTCTAAGTGGAAAAATTACATTTTTTACAAAATGCACATGGCATATCAATGTGCTAGAAAATCCATTTTCATGTGAAATTCGGGCTATAGACTGCCTTTGATAGGCTTTACAAGTATATTAATTTTCATGTGATTTGGAGACATTGAAAATTTTTCCCTAATTTCCAAAGTTTGATCAGCTTTGACTCCTTCACTAGATTTGCTCGATTTCTTCCAAAGTTTTCATGTGAACTCCCTTTGACATTGTTGATGCATCTTGGACTTCTCAGGGAATTCTGGCTACCTTCATCGAATGTGTTTCCTTTAGGCCTTCATGAGTGAGAGAGGAGAGAAAATCTCGACAATAGCGAGATGGTGCAAAGGCTTGATGTGGAGGTCTATAGCACGGCGCATTTTCTCTCTCTCTCTCTTTCTCTCTCTCTTCGTAGTTGCGTAGTCGCTCTCTCTCTCTCTCTCTCTCTCTCTCTTTGTCTCCCCGCATCCCCCGTCATCCCCTCCTACTCCCGCCTGCACTCTCGACTGCCACCCCCCGCCCGCATCCCTACCATCCCCTCCTACTCCCGCCCACAGCCCCGCTGTCGAAAAGTTTTCCACCGTCCACTTGACGTCTAGGAAAATTGAAACATGTCTGTTGGTTAACTCTAAACCCTCTATTACACTATTGATTAAATGTTTTACTTGGAACTTATCTCTCAACTAGGTTTCCAAGGTTTTTAATGTGTCTTAAGGGTTAAAACAATTGATATCTAATTAAATTAATCTAAAATTTTAATATTTTTTAATTAAAAATTAAATTATGATTTAAATTAGTTAATTTAGTTGTGTGTGTGTGAATATAAATACTAAGGTATTTAGTTATTAAAACCTTAAAGTAAGCTTAGATTAAATGAATGATTTAATTATGAAAATTTAGGATAATTAGAATAAAATATCAATTTAAGTGGACAAATAGTTAGTGGGGTGTGTAAGACAGTAATTAAGGAGTGGTGATTAGTGATTATATAATTAAAGTGGGAAAAAGGGAATAGTAAAAGATGTAGTGTATAAGTGTGTGTGTGTGTAACGAGTGGTGTATAAAAGATATGCACTTAAAGTAAATAAAGTTGGTTAAAAAAAAGGAATGGTGTGAGTTGTTGTAGATGAAAAGAGAGGAGTAGAAGAGTTGTGTAAATAAAGTGATTAAAGCTAAATGAAAAGTGTGGTAAAAATAAATGGGCAAAAGTGTGGATAAGGAATTAAAGCAAGTTTAAAAAGATTGGTAAGCTTATGACTTATGTGAGTATATATATGTGTGTTGTGCTCGAGTGTTACTAATGTTTTTTGCAGGTATCTATTTCCTCCTCTTCCTTACTTCCTTCTGTATGCAGAAGAGATTTTTTTTTTGTCTCCTCTCTAGAGAGAGCAGTCGTAGAAAGTGTAGTTTTATTTTCCCTTCTTCTCTTGATGGCTGGACTTAGAACTATAGAGAGAGAAGGAGGGCCAACGACTTCTATAGGTGTAACAATTGGGCAGAGGTTTTGCTCGCTCAAATTTTGGTATACATGGGTTTCAGTGCTAAACTTTATGGATAGAGATTGTGCAAAGATTGTATCGCACGCAGAGCTAATAGAGATGCATGACGACACTATTTACTGCTGTTGAAGTGTTAAAGAATGACAGAGGGAAGCTTTTTCCTGGTGGCTCTTATGAGAGTGAGATGGCGGCTGTAGAGTTTTGACATAATTGCACAATTCATTTTCTAGTTTTTAGAGCATGGAAATTGTTGTCTTTGATGGCAGTGCACGCGGCGCTCATAGATAGAAAGGGAAAGGTAGAAGGAGAGAGGAAGGAGAGAGGGATGACGCCACTGTTTACTGTTGTTGAAGTGTTAAAGAATGACAGAGGGAAGGTTTTTCCTGGTTGCTCTTTTTTTTTTTTTTTTTTTTGAGAACAACAGAAAATATAATATTGATGCAGAAAAGAAATTACAAGCAAACTCCCAAAGCAATGCTAGGGAGGAGAACAACTCAAAACAACAGCTGAATCTAAGGCAAGGAGAGCCCAAGTCAGCAAAACTTACATCAAGACATTTCTAATATACCAGTTAAAGAAGCTGATCATATTGTCTCTGTCCCTAGAATGTATCTGAAGTAATTTACTCTTCCAAGAACTAAAAGGGTATTTTTTTACAATATACAAGGGGTTCTTATCAAGAAATTTCTCATTGAGGGGAATATTGCTGCACTTGTAGACTATTCTTCTTATTCCAACAAGGCAGGAGAAAAGGAAGCATTTTCCCTTTCTTTCAAAGATCTTACTATTTCTGTTTTTCCAGACAAACCAGAGGATGTGAGCCCTCACCATCTGCCATAAAGCAATGTCCATTCTGTAAGTTTCTCCAATAAGCAGCTCCTTAAATCCCAGAGGGTTAATACCAACAGTTTGACAGTAGAAATGAATGATTTTCCAGAAGTCAAAACTGTCTTTACAATTAAAGAACAAATGCTCCAAGTCTTCAACCTTGCCACAAGATTTGCACAATCCTGCATCAATATTATATTTCCTAGCTCTACTTCCAGTCCAGACACCTTTGTGTAGAATCAGCCACAACAGACAGGACTGCTTATTAGCCATAGGGTAAGCCCAGATGCTTTGAAATCTGTACCTCCATTGATGATAGTTCCAGGACAGGTCCCACTTTTTATTCATTCTCTCGCATATGCTACGAATACTGATGAAGGTAGACTTGAAACAAGTAAACATGTCCTGAGCCACCACCTGTAAGGCAATATTTCTGGCCCACAAGCACTCAGCCTTCATGTTCAGCAACTTCAATTTCCTTTCTTTGATAATCTGTTTACAGGCCACAGAAAGGTCATTAATATTCATAATTTGATTATCTTCCAACACTTGACCATTTCTCATCAGGTCCTCCCAATTATTGAAACCATAATTTTTACATCTATGCCATCTAATAGGGAGGGAAACTTCCCTGTGATTAGTAAACCACCCAACCCATAAAGAATCTTGTAAAATAAAGGAGGAATTCTTGGAAAACCATATGGGCAGTTTATAATCTTCCTTGATAGACATCCAGGCCTTCCAGAAGTTACAAACCAACTGACTCCCTTTGGGAACAAAGGTGACAGGGGCAGTCACAATGTCCCAAATAGAAAAGTTACACCAGCTTTTATTCTTACTCAAACAAAATAATTTGATATTTCTTTTAATCAAACAGGCCCAAAAATCTGTAGAGGAAATAGATCTCAGGATCCATTTAGCAGCCATTTGAGTAGCCATCCTAGAGGGGCAACAAAGACCAAGACCACCTTCAAATTTCTTCATGCAGCAGATCTTCCAAGCAACTTTCGGGATTTTAGAGCTGCCCCATAAGAATCTTCTGGATAAAGCAATGACTTGAGCAAGCTGCTTCTTAGTAGGCTGCCAACAGGCAAGGAAATAAGTTAGACCAGGAAGAATGTAATGCTTCAAAACAAAGACTCTTTGGGAAATATTGGTCTGCATATCCAACCATTTAAAGATTTTAGCTCTGAATTTATCCAAAACCCAATCCCATCTCTGCTGATAATTAATTTCAAAACCCATTGGGATACCCAATAATCTGAAAACAGTACCTTTTTTAATGATGTCACACCCTGCCCTATGCACACAGTCAGGAACAAAATCATTAGAAGCATAAAAACCAGTTTTATGGTGATTGACAGTTGAACCACTAGCCAAACAAAAGGTATTAAGACAATTTAAAAAAGTGCTGGCAGACATGGGATCAGCTTCCATCAAAAGATTAGTGTCATCAGCAAACATCTGTAAGCAAAGCTTGTCAGTAGCATGAGGAATTTCAAGGCCTTTAATAAGACCTTTATTAATACTATCTTTAACAAGCCACCCAAGACCATCACTAGTAATGGCAAACAATAAAGGAGCTAAGGGACAACCTTGTCTAACAGATCTACAAAGCTTAAAAGGGACAGACAGGTGACCATTCATGGAAACTTTGGAATGAGCATTGCCAAACAACACACTAGTGAATTTAATAAAGTTTTTCCCAATTCCAACATCATGAAGAGATTGAAGAATAAAATCCCACTCAATCCTATCATAAGCCTTGTCAAAGTCAATTTTGAAGAAGAAGGTTTCAATATTCTTATCCTTAGCAAATTCCATTCCTTCCCAAATAGAGATAATAGCATCAAGGATAAATCTTCCTTTAATAAATCCTTTCTGCTCAGGAAGGATAATGGAGTCCATCAAAGGACTCAATCTTCTAGCAAGGGAGGAGGCATAGATTTTGTAAAGAGAAGTCAGACAAGAGATAGGCCTCCAATTGTTAAGATCATCCTTAGATCCTCTTTTATGAACTAATTTGATAACTCCAGTATTAATGAAGGAAGAAAGAGACCCTCTACTTATGGCTTCTTGCCAGATCCAGAGAATAATGGGCACCAGTATTTCTTTAAACTCCTGAAAAAACTCATTAGGAATGCCATCATGACCAGGGGACTTACAGGGCTTCAATTTACTAATGGTTTCTCTAACCTCACCAGCAGAAAGGGGGAGATCAAGGAGGGAGACCAATCCCTGAGGAACTAATTTCTTCCTACAAAGGGCAATGGCAGCTCTTGCACTCTAGACCTGCTCCCCTCTCTTGGGAGGCATAGAGAAAACATTGGTAAAGAAGGAAACAGCCTCCTGTAAGTTGTCCTTAATACTAGTGGCCACATCACCATTGCTTTTCCTTAAAAGAGGAATAAAATCTTTAGCTTTTTTTTTTCTCATAATCTCATACATGTGCTTATTAGGTTTATCCACTTTTCCAGCCCAGAACTCTCTAGACGTGGCAAGGGCACCACAAGCTAGAAGGTAGTCTTCATACTTCACTTTTTCTTGAAGCTCCAGGATCTTCTGAATCTTAACTTTACTACTAAGATTGGAACTTTCAATTCTATCTATCTCTTTAATATGCATCATTCTTCTTTTGTACCTGGTCTCCCTGGCTTTTTTCTTAAAAAAGGCAAGGGCAGATTGAACATCTTTAATAGCATCCTCCCAGGCCTTGAAAGGGGAACATCCCCTGAAAAAATGCTTTTTGAAAATATTAATGATTTCCACCCTAACTGTAGGAATTTTAAACAAAGAAATATCCACATGAGGCCACCCGGCTCTGTAAGACGGGTTGTTGCAAGACATTTTAACAATAATAGGAACATGATCCGAGATCTGAAGGGAGGAATCCGTATAACAGTTACAGTTCCACAAAACCTGAAATCTGGAGGAGTTCATGTAAATTCTATCAAGTCTGGCCGAAAGTCTATTACTAGCACATCTATTATTCCAGGTATGACCAGTACTGGAAGAAATATCAACAAGATTATGCAAGTTAACTAATCTGAACCATTGATTTTTTTCACCTCCAGAAATCACATTATTACAGTTACCAAACCTGTCAGCAGAGTTAGTGACCATATTAAAATCACCAGTGAGGATAAGATCCCCATCAAGCTTGCCAATTTCCTCCCAACATTTGGACCTGTCACAAGGATTATTAGCAGCATAAACAGAAATAATAGTGAAATTGTAAGGCTCTTTACACTTGAGACCAATCCACTGATTGGAGTCCCTTCTGAAGATGGATATTGAAAGCGTGCAGGCCGCAAACAACCCTGTATTCGAATATGGTGAAACCCTAAATGGTAATGGCTCCTTGTATACTCCTGGCTCTCAAGTCCTTGACAAGATGCAGGTAAACAACAAACCCTTGAGCGCGCTGCATTGTTCTGGATCTACGTCTTATGCTGGTGTTCTTCAAGCTCCTCAACAAAACGCATTCTCCATGTTCAACTTGCAAGGGTTCGCAGGTATGTCTCCTCCACAGTCGTCTTTTCGGGACAGTAAAGGAAAAGAAAAAATGGGTTTTGGCATGGAAGAGGAAGGCTCTTCCCCTATTCGTCGTCCTGAGCATGCTATAAATCTTGAACCTGAAGTTGGCGACAGGGATGATTCCACTCTGATCATTGATAGCCTTTCCTTAGAAAAATGGAGCAATCATCTGTCAGAGAAAGTGGTCATTGGTTTATGTCATGGTCTTAGACCGGCCCAGGAAGTCCTAAAGAGCTGGATGAAGGTTAACTGGGAAACTAGAGGGCTCTTTGCCAAGCACATTCAATATTTGCCTAATAACTATTTTCTGTTTTTTTTTTGAAGATGGAAATAATGCTATGCAAGTGATTGCTGAAGGCCATTGGCTTATAAGAAATACTCCTATCTCTTTTTTTAAATGGTTTCCTGGGTTTAACCCCAGGGGTCCAAAACCTACCAAGGTTCCTGTGTGGATTGAACTACCTGATTTGCCTGTGGAATACTTTTCCTGGTTGCTCTTAGAGAGGGATGATGCAACTGTTTACTACTGTTGAAGTGTTAAAGAATGGCAGAGGAAAGCTTTTTCCTCGTGGCTCTTATGAGAGTGAGATGATGGCTGTAGAGTTTTGACATGACTGCACAATTCATTTTCTAGTTTTTAGAGCATGGCAGTTATTGTCTTTGATGGCAGTGCACATGGTACTCATAGATAGAAAGGGAAAGGCAGAAAATTTTTCTCTTAGAGAGCTAATAGAGAGGGATGACGCCACTATTTACTGCTGTTGAAGTGCTAAAGAATGACAGAGGGAAGCTTTTTCCTAGTGGCTCTTATGAGAGTGAGATGGCGGCTGTAGAGTTTTGACATGATTGCACAATTCATTTTCTAGTTTTTAGAGCATGGCAGTTGTTGTCTTTGATGGTAGTGCACACGAGGCTCATAGATAGAAAGGGAAGGGCAGAACGAGAGAGGAAGGAGAGAGGGATCCTAGTACGGCTGCAGGCAGAGAGAGCATCCCCATAAAGTTAGAGAGAGAGTTCCTTCTGATGGTTATTTCTTTTTTTTTTTTTTTTTAAATAAAGGAAGTTCGGCCTTAGCCTAATCTCCCGGACTTTAATTATAATAAAGAGAAAAAGTTACAAGTGAATGGGACTAGTGCGCATGGGACCCCCCAAATCCCACAATGCAGGGGAGGAGTATGGCAAGCTACAGGGCATTACAAATGAGGCGGATAACATTATCATCACCCTCATGTGGGACCCATTTGGGTTTCAACTTGTTGTTTTCGAGGAGATAAATACTGTGATGTCTAAACGGTGGCGATCTCTTGACTCGGGAGATTCTTTTACCAAGGAGAAACAAGGATTTCTCGATCGACCATTCCTTAGGAGTTTGGCCAAAATTGACAGCACAGCGCTCCAAATCTTCCAGAGAGCCTCACCTCTGATGGCATTCCACAGCCTCGATGAGCAGCCGATCGCCTCACCCAACATCACTTGTTGCCAGTTGATTTGACTCGTGATTCTCAATACTCGGGTCACGTGATGCCAGATAACACGGGACTTAGGGCAGTCGAAGAAGAGGTGAGCTAAATCTTTGATGCACCGATGGCAACGCTTGCACCATGGCTGCACAACACAGATTTTGTTAGCCCTTGCATTGGTCGAGATTCCTTTATGCAAGATCTGCCACATGAGAACGGACTTTTTGACCTTAATTAGGGGGTGCCAAATAGACATGAATTTTAGCTCCCACCGAAGTTTGGTCCAAGCAAGGGACCATCTCTTGTTAAGGGTGTGGTGAACATCCAAATCCCCTTTGAAGTTCGAGATTCTGGATAGCTTCTTACCATTGCTCCATTTGAGGCCCTCCAAGCAAGGAAGATCCTGACAGCAGAGAAGGCGGGTAGTTGAGCGGTCCCAGGCTAAACACCTGCTTTGAAGAAGAGTCCATTCCTCAAAGGTAACGCTAAGTCTCGGATCCAATTCTTCGAACCTAATCCACTGGCTGGTCTCTTGTTTCCAGAGCTGTTTCCACTGTTTGAACCCCTTGTTCCATAACCGCCTTGCAGTTTGGAGGTTCCAAGACTCCACCCCCCGAATGCCACTGATCGGGAACCAAATAGAGTCATTTTGTCTTATGCCAGCCGCCCACTTCCAATCATCACTGATTCAGATGAACTGTTTGGCCTTGTTCCAATTCTTCCATAAGGAACACACGAGGCTAGAGCCTTTAGGGAAGACCGGGTGGGGGGAGAACAAAAGCGTGAGAATCCCTATGTCCTTCCAACCAGGGTGGCCAACAAAGGTAAGGTCTTCCGTGTTTCTGAAGATCAATTTAGCCCAAGAGGACTCCCTATTGCTCCAGGCCTTGATAAGCCATTTTGCCGCCAGCTTGTCAGCCAACCCAACAATATCCAAAATTCCCAAGCCCCCTGAGTCTTTAGGGCTAATGCAAGTTTCCCATTTGATTTTGGGAATCCCCCTTTTGTTGGGGTCCCCAGTCCAAAGGAAGTTCCTACAGATTCTTTCCACTTTGCCCAAGTCTTTCTCCTTAGGTCTCCAACACGAGATAAAGTAAATAATTGTAGACAACATAAATGTGTTAACAACCATAGCATGTCCTGCCAGGTTGACTTGCATACCTTTCCACTGATTCAGCTTCCTATCCAGCTTGGATAGCACCCAGTTCCAACGTTGGTCCATTGAGATGTCGAAACCCATCGGAATGCCAAGGAGACGGAAGACTTGACCGCTAGGGATAACTTGACACCCCTGATCCACCAACAATTGGGGAGTAGGTCCGCTGATTGCTCTAAAAGCAATTTTAGCATGGTTGATTTTTGAGCCTGATGCCACACAAAAGGTGTGGAGGCACCACCAAAACACCTCAATGCTATTTATATCGTTATGCACAAAGGCATTCATGTCATCAGTAAAAAGTCTCACAATCATTTGGCCGTGATTTAGAGGTAAGGAAAGACCCTTGAGATTGCCAGCGTCCATGTGATGCTTTAATAGGCAGCTGAGTCCATTCGAGGCGATAGCGAATAGTAATGGAGCCAGAGGGCAGCCTTGCCTAATTGATCTTTTTAAACGAATGGGCTCAGAGAGCTTACCGTTGATGTTTATTCTAGTTGAAGCATTTCCAAGAAGAGTGGAAACCATCTTCATGAACTTTTGGCTGCATCCAAGGTCTTTCAACGATTGAAGAATAAAGTCCCATTC
Organism: Ceratopteris richardii; assembly: GCA_020310875.1. Lineage (NCBI taxonomy): Eukaryota > Viridiplantae > Streptophyta > Polypodiopsida > Polypodiales > Pteridaceae > Ceratopteris > Ceratopteris richardii. Next base: position 94,430,186 of record CM035428.1, on the reverse strand, counting down.
GAGAGTCAGTCAGAAAGGTTTTAGTATTTTTTTTAAATTAAATTTCTTGCTCCCTCCACCCTGACGGCGGCTGCAGCACGCAGCACACGCCAGAGAGAGAGAGAGAAAGATAGAGAGAGACAGAGAGAGAATGAAAGAAAGAAAGAAAGAAAGAAAGAAAGAAAAAGAGAGAGAAAGAAAGAGAGAGAGAGAGAAAAATTTAGAAAGAGAGAATGAGAGAGAGAACGAAAGAGAGAGTTAGATAAAAAGAGAGAGTTAGAATGAGAGAGAGAGAGAGAGAAAGAAAGAGAGAGAGAGAGAAAATATAGTAATATTAATTCTAATTAGTTGTTTTATTGTATTGTTTCAACTAACTATGATTAAGTCTAATTAGTTATTTTATTAGATACTGTTACAGTATAATTAGACAAGTAAAGTTTAATTAAAACTTCTTAGCATAGTATATGTATTCATGGATTTAAGCTAATGTGTGAGTATGTATAATAATAATATGATCTATATATACATAATGTGAAGTGCATGAGAACATATGAGATCATTAAAAAAAAGCATGGTTAGTGTGTGTGCTTACACATTAGAGTCAATGCATTTGTGCATGTGAGCATGACATGAGAATAATCATGGGAGTGAGTATTAGCATAAAACATAAGTATCTGATTATGTTAAGCATGTGAATGTGCATTAGCATGAACATAAAGAGTGTGTTTATGATGTGAAGGTATGTGTGAATGTAATGCATGAGCATAAATGAATGTGCATAGATGAATGTATGCATAAGTGCATGAATGAATGTCTATATGCATGTATGCATGATTTTAGCATAGTATATGTGCATGTTTAAAAATTAAATATATGTGTTAGCATAAATGAATAAGAGTAAGTGTAAGTTATGAATGAGTAGTAGAAGCATGGATGTAGCATTAGCTTAATTAAATATGTGTTAGCATATTTAAAGAGCTATGTATGCATAAGACATATGTATGGATATAGTGCTAGCATAGGTTAGCATATATGTTTGAATGAAAAGCATGAGAGTCTTTAAAACTTTTTAAAGTATACTTATGTTCTGAATGTTTTTTTGCAAACATTGAAAGAAGAAGTGTCCGAAGAGCATTGCGAAAGCGTGAAGAATTCAACAATTATATGATCCAGAGACCCATCTATTTTATGAAAAACCATTGAAGAATACCTTTGATCAAGCTATTTACCATATTCTATGTATAGGATTCACTAGAATTTATCATCATTTTAGCTAAATTTTATCATTTAGAAAGATTTCTCATTCACTTTATTATTGTTAAAACCTATTCTTGTTATATTCATTAATTCATTTCCTATTTCCATTGATCTTCATTCCCGATGTCCATAGAGCATTCAGTTGAATCTAAAAGTAATGCAACTATAGAAGTCGAAGTAGAAGTCGTTAAGGACAAAATTACGCAAGAATCTTTAATCTCAGTATCTTATGATCATTGTCTTACTAGGTTTTTAACGTTATTTTCCATTACATCTCCCAAACCTCAAGATAGTGTAGATTCATTTCCACCACCTCTAGTTAGACGTACGCAACCACAACATATTGAAAACCAAGAAGAAGAAATTATTAAAGAACATATAACTGAGGAATCGTTAATTTTACCTTCATCTCAAGAAGCTATTGCTAGGTATAGGGCAGCTCAACCATACGGTCCTTAGAAGTATAGAGTGATTAGCATTACCTTTTAGATATTTCCTTGATTTTTCATATTTTTATATATTTAGAAACTTCATTTACCCCAGTGGTAAAGAAAAATATACTTAATTTAGCTGAGCTATCTCAAGGACCCTGTGTGTACCGAAGGATTTAGTGGGTGGCTTGATCCACCAACCGTGTGTCCGCAACTTCCCGACATTTGGTGAACCTGACATTTGGATGGTACTCCTCTTAGGAACTTAATTGCACGTAAAGAGTTAACTTATTTAAACAAAGAAATGAAGAAATTTATGACTTCTTATATGATGAAGAATGTGATGAATGAATTTTTAATCAATAGAAATGATATATAAATTTTCTTTTAAATATGGTTTTTCTTTTTCATGTATGAAGAAAAAAAATATTTATGAAAACTAATTTTACTTATGAGTCTAGATGTTGGTGATTGTTAGCAGGAGTTGAAGATGCTTTTTGAGCAAAAGATTGTTTTATGAAAAAGTTAAAGATGAGAAGATTGAAGAAGAAGTTGATTTTAGGTTGTATTTTTCCAAGATTCTAAATTCTTTATGGTTTATTTATGCATGTTACTTGCATTCATATAAAATTTAATTATAAAATCTGGGATGAGAATTATGACATTATAAAGAAAACCTATTTAATCACAGTAAGAAAACACGCATGATTTATATTCTAAATTTATAGATTGAGTAGGATTTATTATGGATAGAAGGATTTGTAGTTCATTTCAGATAATGGAAGTAATTGTATATGTGTAGGAGCATATTCATGCATGATCCTTGTCTGTGAAATCCTAGGTCTTTCTTTTACATGCATCTAGAACCTTAGCTCGGATTAAGGGGTTAAGGCTTTCCCCTTTAAAACAAAAAAGTTGCGAATGTATATATATAAAAAAAAATAGAGAACAATAGAAAAAGAGACATAGAAAAGAAAAAAAATATTTGATGTATGGAAGTTATACCTTCTTTCACCCCAAAAAGGTATTTTCTCTCATCTTCTTCATGAAGATTTACATCATATTTGTATGAAGCCAAAAAGATGAAGAAAGCTAGTTGTGGAAAACACATCTAGTGAAAAAATTGGGCAAACAAGGCGGATGTCTATATGAGTAGATTTAGTAGATTTTTTTGACATGTTTGATTGCTCATATGTAAATGCATGTATATGAACAAACCTGCATTTGAAAGAATGAAAATGAATTTTGTTTCATACTAATCTTTGCAAAGTTTATAAATGGACGAAATTTAGATTACGTTTTTGTTGACTCACCTGGTTAGCTTAACTTTATTATTTGATATATTTTCATTACCAGATTAAATTTAAATAAACTTCATGAGCATGTTGCATAAAAGATTGTTATATTTAAAAGTTTGAAATAAATTGATAAAAGGATTGATATTGTAATATGATGGCTTTCAAGATGATCATCACAAATATTGCTTCCCTGAATTCGCAAATTGGCCCATCGGGATGATGTGTAGGTTTGGTAGGGGCAAATGTAGGAAAATTTTCCACCTTCCAGTTGACGTAAAGGAAAATTAAAACATGTTTATTGGTTAACTCTAAACCCTCTATTACTCTATTGATTAAATGTTTTACTTGGAACTTATCTCTCTGTAAGTATTTGCAGGTACAAATTGATAGAGAAAACATGTGCTCATATTAGGGTTTACCCTAAACTGTTTATCTAATGTGTGTTTGAGCTGATGAAACATTGAAACATGGGTATAAATCCCTAGGATTACATTAATTTATGTATATTTAAGTTAGAATGTTAATTCTAGGGTTAGTGATAGGGATTCAAAAGATTCCATTGGGTTAATACTAGGGTTAAACTAAGTTTCCAATGGGTTTCGATGAGGTTTAACTAGGTTTCCAAGGTTTTTAGTGTGTATTAAGGGTTAAAACAATTGATATCTAGTTAAATTAGTCTAAAAATTGAATATTTATTTATTAAAAATTAAATTATGGTTTAATTAGTTAATTTAGTTGTGTGTGTGAATATAAATACTAAGGTATTTAGTTATTAAAACCTTAAAGTAAGCTTAGATTAAATGAATTATTTAATTATGAAAATTTAGGATAATTAAAATAAAATGTCAATTTAAGTGGATAAATAGTTAGTGGTGTGTGTAAGAAAGTAATTAAGGAGTGGTGATTAGTGATTATGTAATTAAAGTGGGAAAAAGGGAATAGTAAAAAATGTGGTCTATAAGTGTGTGTGTGTAAAGAGTGGTTTATAAAAGATATGCACTTAAAGTAAATAAAGTTGGTTAAAAGAAAGGAATGGTGTGAGTTGTTGTAGATGAAAAGAGAGGAGTAGAAGAGTTGTGTAAATAAAGTGATTAAAGCTAAATGAAAAGTGTGGTAAAAATAAATGGGCAAAAGTGTGGATAAGGAATTAAAGAAAGTTTGAAAAGAGTGGTAAGCTTATGGCTTCTGTGAGTATATATATGTGTGTTGTGCTCCACTGTTACTAATTTTTTTGCACGTATCTATTTCCTCCTCTTCCTTACTTCCTTCTGTATGCGGAAGAGATTTTTTTTGTGTCCTCTCTAGAGAGAGAAGTGGTACAAAGTGTAGTTTTATTTTTCCTTTCTTGTCTTGATGGATGGACTTAGAACTATAGAGAGAGAAGGAGGACCAACGATTTCTATAGGTGTAACAATTGGGCAGAGGTTTTGCTCGCTCAAATTTTGGTATACATGGTTTTTAGTGCTAAACTTTATGGATAGAGATTGTGCAAAGGTTGTATCACACGCAGAGCTAATAGAGAGGGATGACGCCACTGTTTACTGCTGTTGAAGTGTTAAAGAATGACAGAGGGAAGCTTTTTCCTGGTAGCTCTTATGAGAGTGAGATGGCAGCTGTAGAGTTTTGACATGATTGCACAATTCATTTTCTAGTTTTTAGAGCATGGCAGTTGTTGTCTTTGATGGCAGTGCACGCGGCGCTCATAGATAGAAAGGGAAAGGCAGAACGAGAGAGGAGGAGAGAGGGATGACGCCACTGTTTACTGCTATTGAAGTGTTAAAGAATGACAGATGGAAGGTTTTTCCTGGTTGCTCTTAGAGAGGGATGATGCCACTGTTTACTGCTGTTGAACTGTTAAAGAATGGCAGAGGGAAGCTTTTTCCTGGTGGCTCTTATGAGAGTGAGATGGCGGCTGCAGAGTTTTGACATGACTGCACAATTCATTTTCTAGTTTTTAGAGCATGGCAGTTGTTGTCTTTGATGGCAGTGCACACGGTACTCTTAGATAGAAAGGGAAAGGCAGAAAGTTTTTCTCTTAGAGAGCTAATAGAGAGGGATGATGCCACTATTTACTGCTGTTCAAGTGCTAAAGAATGAGAGAGGGAAGCTTTTTCCTGGTGGCTCTTATGAGAGTGAGATGGCGGCTGTAGAGTTTTGACATGAGTGCACAATTCATTGTCTAGTTTTTAGAGCATGGCAGTTGTTGTCTTTTTTTTTTTTTAAATAAAGGAAGTTCGGCCTTAGCCTAATCTCTCGGACTTTAATTATATTAAAGAGAAAAAGTTACAAGTGAATGGGACTAGTGCCCATGGGACCCCCCGAATCCCACAACACAGGGGAGGAGTATGGCAAGCTACAAGGCATTACAGATGAGGCGGATAACATTACCATCACCCTCATGTGGGACCCATTTGGGTTTCAACTTGTTGTTTTCTAGGAGATAAATACAGTGATGTCTAAACGGTGGTGATCTCTTGACTCGGGAGATTCTTTTACCGAGGAGAAACAAGGATTTCTCGATCGACCATTCCTTAGGAGTTTGGCCGAAATTGACGGCACAGCGCTCTCTCCAAATCTTCCAGAGAGCCTCACCTCTGATGGCATTCCATAGCCTCGATGAGCATCCGATCGCCTCGCCCAACATCACTTGTTGCCAGTTGATTTGACTCGTTAGTCTCAAAACCCGGGACACGTGATGCCAGACAACACGGGACTTGGGGCAGTCAAAGAACAGGTGGGCTAAATCTTCGATGCACCGATGACACCGCTTGCACCATGGCGGCACACCACAGATTTTGTTAGCCCTTGCATTGGTCCAGATTCCCTTATGCAAGACCTGCCACATGAGAACGGACTTTTTGACCTCAATTAGGGGGTGCCAAAGAGACATGAATTTTAGCTCCCACTGAAGTTTGGTCCAAGCAAGGCACCATCTCTTGTTAAGGGTGTGGTGAACATCCAAATCCCCTTTGAAGTTCGGGATTCTGGAAAGCTTCTTACCATTGCTCCATTTGAGGCCCTCCGAGCAAGGGAGATCCTGCCCGCAGAGAAGGCGGGTAGTTGAGCGGTCCCAGGCTAAACACCTGCTTTGAAGAAGAGTCCATTCCTCAAAGGTAATGCTAAGTCTCGGATCCAGATCTTCGAACCTAATCCACTGGCAGGTCTCTTGTTTCCAGAGCTGTTTCCACTGTTTGAACCCCTTGTTCCATAACCGCCTTGCAGTTTGGAGGTTCCAAGATTCCACTCCCCGAATGCCACTGATCGGGAACCAAATAGAGTCATTTTGTCTTATGCCAGCTGCCCACTTCCAATCATCGCTGATTCTGATGAACTGTTTGGCCTTGTTCCAATTCTTCCATAAGGAACACACGAGGCTAGAGCCTTTAGGGCAGACTGGGTGGGGGGAGAACAAAAGCGTGAGAATCCCAATGTCCTTCCAACCAGGGAGGCCGACAAAGGTAAAGTCTTCCGTGTTTCTGAAGATCAATTTAGCCCAAGAGGACTCCCTATTGCTCCAGGCCTTGATAAGCCATTTAGCCGCCAGCTTGTCAGCTAAACCAGCAATATCCAAAATACCCAAGCCCCCTGAGTCTTTAGGGCTAATGCAAGTTTCCCATTTGATTTTGGGAACCCCCCTTCTGTTGGGGTCCCCAGTCCAAAGAAAGTTCCTGCAGATTCTTTCTACTTTGGCCAAGTCTTTCTCCTTAGGTCTCCAACACGAGATAAAGTAAATAATTGTAGACAACATAAACGTGTTAATAACCATAGCACGTCCTGCCAGGTTGACTTGCATACCTTTCCATTGATTCAGCTTGCTATCCAACTTGGATAGCACCCAGTTCCATCGTTGGTCCATTGAGATATCGAAACCCATCGGAATGCCGAGGAGACGGAAGACTTGACCGTTCGGGATAACTTGACACCCCCGATCGACCAACAACTGGGGAGTAGGCCCGCTGATCGCTCTAAAAGCAGTTTTAGCATGGTTGATTTTTGAGCCTGATGCCATACAAAAGGTGTGGAGGCACCACCAAAACACCTCAATGCTATTTATGTCGTTATGCACAAAGGCATTCATGTCATCAGCAAAAAGTCTCACAACCATTTGGCCGTGATTTAGAGGTAAGGAGAGACCCTTGAGATTGCCGGCGTCCATGTGATGCTTTAATAGGCAGCTGAGGCCATTTGAGGCGATAGCGAATAGTAAAGGAGCCAGAGGGCAGCCTTGCCTAATTGATCTTTTTAAACGAATGTGCTCAGAGAGCTTACCGTTGATGTTTATTCTAGTTGAAGCATTTCCAAGAAGCGTGGAAACCATCTTCGTGAACTTTTGGCTGCATCCAAGGTCTTTCAATGATTGAAGAATAAAGTCCCATTCCAATCTGTCATACGCTTTGTCGAAGTCGATCTTAATGAAAATTAGATCTTGAGCAGACTCCTCAGCATAAGCAAGGCCTTCCCAAATATCAATAATTGCTTCAAGTATAGATCTACCTTTGATAAAACCTTTCTGGTCCTCGCATAGCCATGACTTTAAATGACAGGAGATTCTGTTGGCGATAACTTTTGCAATTATCTTGTATCCAGTTTGGAGCATGGTAATCGGACGCCAGTTTTCAATTTTGTTCTTATCTCCCCGTTTGTGGATTAACTTGATGACGCCATTATTCAGGCACTCAGGGAGGGCACCGAAGGAGAGAGCCTCTTGCCACACGAGGCGCAGGGGGGTGGCTACCTGAAGTTTGAAGGACTTAAAGAACTCATTGGTAAGGCCATCTGGACCCGGACTTTTCCCATTGGGAAGGGCATCAATAACCTCGATAATTTCATTCTCGGAGATGTTAGCATCCAGAAGAGCAATCAAGTTCTGTGGGATTCTGGTTTGAGCAGCCCTTGAGATGGTTGCCATGGAGTCGCGCCTGTGGGGGGAAAGAGGAGTCGAGACCCCGAGAAGGTTGATAAAATGTTCGACGATGAAAGTTCTGTTCTCCATTTCCGTGCAACATTCAGTTCCATTGTTATCGACCATTAGGGGGATGGATTCCCTAGCTTGTTTCCTTTTGAGGATGTTACACATCTCTTTCGTTGGTTTGTCCGCCTTCCCTGCCCACCAATCTTTGAAGAAAATTTGGAGATTTTTCCTTTGGACCTCCTCCTCTAATCTTAGCCTACCCCTGATTTTCAACAGACCCTGTTGGCAATGTAGCTTACCTTTGTTCACCTCTTCTTCAAGCCGTGAGAGCCTCCGGTACACCGTTTCTCTTCTTTTTTTTCGAATTCCTCTAATAGCCTTTTGAGTCCTGATTAGAATTTTACGAGTCCTTTCTACCGCGTTTCTCCAACACTTAGCCGATTCATTACAGTCAGCAAAGGCTTCCGTCCACACCTCAGAAATTTCCTGGTGGACAGAGGGGAGGGAAAATGATGTCTGACAAGCCTGAAACCAAGGAGCTTTCTAGAGCATGGGAATTGGTTTGAAGGACAGAGTAATCGGATAGTGGTCTGAGATTGTGAGGTCCATGTGTTGAGAAATCGAGGGAATACCCCACTGAAGGATGGTGTTCTGGTCGATGTAGCATCTATCAAGCCTTGCTTTCCTCAAAGAGTCCCCCGACTGGAGATTAGACCAGGAGAAACCCTGGTTGTCTTTCACTTCGACCAGGTCGAGATGGAGCTTGATTTTATCCCAAATCTCTTTCTCCTGACCGTCAATAATTTTTCCTTTGTTATTCCATCGGTCCTCAGGAGATTCAACCATGTTGAAGTCCCCACAAATCAGAACATTGTGTGAAAGGGAGTCAAGGGAAGCCCAAGTATCCATTCTATCTGTTTCCCCATTAGGGGCATAAATTGAGACCACAGTGAACTGGAAAGGAGACCCGAAAGAGGCAGCAATCCAACGATGATTCCGACCTTCAAAAGTCGAGGTCACATTGTTAGACAAGGCGTGACTAATACCGATAGAAGCACCCCCTGTCCCTCTAGGGTGAGAAGTGGAGAACCAAAGGTGGTTCGGAGAAATGCATTTAAGCCGTTTTTGTAGATCCTCACCGTCGATTTTAACCTCTTGTAAGCAAATAAAGTCAGGGGCGAAGCACATGTCCTTGAACCACTGGCCAAGAATCGAAGCTCTTGACGGGTCAGACAGACCCCTAACGTTTAGAGATGTGAATTTCATTAATGATGGTTGCCCTCTTTGAGGGGAGGGACCCGATCTTTTTTCTTCTTGTGGTCTTCTTTTTTCTTCCCTACTTCTTGACTTAGGATCCTACTCTTGAGGGGGCTCTTCCAAGGCATGCCGGAAGGTTGTTTACCTTTAAGCTTGGACTTTTGTTGCGGTAGTCTTGGAAAGCATACTGGGAGGGTAGGGCCAAGAGCGGAGCTTTCGCTGTCTGGGTTGTCTTCATTGCTGGTAGTAAAGCCTTCCTCTTTACTCGTGGTGTAGCCTTCTAGGTTATCTTCTTTGCTGGTAGAGCACCCAAGGGAATTATCAGTGGGGTCTTCTTCCAAGAGGTTGTCCCCTGGGAAATCGAGTTCATTAATCTCTTTTTCTAGGTTACAGTATATGTTATTCGAGGGGGCAGCTGTCGTAGTATTCCTTGTTTTTGATCTTCGAGGGCTAACTTTCCTCTTGTGTCTCACTTCAGTGAAACCTTCTGAATCCGTCTCAGCAACGCGAGTTCCCTCTTCTTCCTCCATTGGGTGGGGATGACCCCGAGTGTCGATTTGGGGGATAGGGTCTAGGGTCCCATCTGGTTTAAGCTTGATTTTATTGGTACTTTTCTTCAGGGGGCAGTCTTTGATCCTGTGACCTTGAAGCCCGCACCGGAAGCACGCGTTTGGCAGATTCTTGTAAGTAACCTCTTGTGTCCAGGTCATACCATCTCCATAGTTTATGGAGATCTTCGAAGGAAGGACCTGGTTCAGGTCTGTTTCAACGCAGATCTGAGGATGCCATCTAGCATTGAAAGAGTGTTGAGCTCCATCGTAGATAAACCCCCCAACATCCTGTCTTGCGGCCATCGGGCGACCGATCGGAGAGACGATTTCACGAAGAAATCCATACATGAAGAAAGGCAGATTGGGAAGCTCCACCCAAAGCGGGTAACGAAGAGGCTTTGATCTGTTCGGGACAAAGTCTGGGGTCCACTTAAAAAGGCAAAGGGTGGACCTGCCCACTTGCCAGGAGCCGGCTTGTAGGGCTTGGAAAGCCATCTCTGCGTTCTCAAATACAAGAAGCAGGTGGTTCGCCGGCAGGAATTGACATTTGGACACAATTAGGCCTCGAGGGAACCACTCCTTGCAAAGCCAAGTTCTCACACTATCAAGAGAGGGCCTGGGGCCAAACATTTGACCGATCAGGCAAGTTTTCTTCAGTTCTTCCTGCTTGGCCGCCACAGACTCCTTGCATAAAGAGACCTCTGGGGGCGCGACGTCCACTAGGACAGACTCCAACTCAAGGGGGGACACGGACTGAGGGGGAGCCACAAAGTCCATGACCAAAGCTTGAAAGAGCAAAGGAAACCCGCTTAACAGCACGACTCACCCCACGAGAAAGGAGCAAGAATGAGAATTAATCTTACCCACTGCCTTCTTTTTTCCTTTTACTTTTTTGTTTAATTACTTTTAGGTTTTTTTTCTTTTCTTTTTTTTTTCTCTTTTTTTTTTTTCTTTTTTCTCTTTTTTTAACAAAAAAAAGGGCAAAAACTTAAATCTTCTCGAGTGCCACGATGCTAAACGCCAAAGAAAGTTCGTACAAAGCAATGGACAGAGCCGCTCTCACACAGGCGAAGGACAGATAATCTCTCTTCAGGATAGGAAAGGACGCCGCCGCCTGAAGAGCACTGCGCCATCTGAGTCGCCACCACGTGGCACGGCCTGACAGGCAATCACCGACTTCGACCCACGCGAAGGACTCCTCCAGTCAATCACCCGGAAACCATCATATGAGCGATGGGCCCACTGACGAGAAGCTCACAGTCGACGCCACACAGAAGACGACGATGGCCATCGCGATGGTCAAAGTCGCGACGGAGAAAACCCGCCCTTGCCGCGATGGTCCCCTAGCCGCGATGGTCCACAAAACTTCCGTGTTGCGATGGTCCACGTCTGCGCGCCGCTTTGGCCTCGGCAGTTGTTGTCTTTGATGGTAGTGCACACGGTGCTCATAGATAGAAAGAGAAACGCAGAACGAGAGAGGAAGGAGAGAGGGATCCTAGTACAGCTGCAGGTAGAGAGAGCATCCCCATAAAGTTAGAGAGAGAGTTCCTTCTGATGGTTATTTCCTGGCAGCCCTGAAGCATCGACGCGTTAATTGATCAGAGAGAGAGAGAGTTAATAAGAGAGAGAGAGAGTTAATAAGAGAGTAGGGGATTATTTGTTAGACATGTTCAATACCTTCCCAATAATTTTTTTCTCTTCTTCTTTGAAGATGTGAACAATGCTATCAAGGTTTTAGCAGAGGGCCACTGGATCATTAGGAATACTCCTCTGTCCTTCTACAAGTGGTACCCTGGGTTTAATCCTAGGAACAATAAGCCGACCAAAGCGCCGGTTTGGGTGGAATTCCCTGACTTTCCGGTGGAATATTACCCTTGGCTTGATAAATTAGGATCTTTAGTAGGGAAAGTGCTTGGTCAGAAGCCTAAGAAAGAGTTTAACCCTAAATGGGATCCTCAGTTACTTATTGAGGTTGATATTTCCAAAGCTGTTAAAACAGAACTGATAATAAAAAACTCAGAGGGCTATAAGATGCATACCCAATGTGTTGTGTACAGGAACTTGCCAAATGCCTGTTTTAATTGTTTTAAACAGGGACATCTAATAAGAGACTGCCCTTTGCTGGCTAAAAAGCAAGAAAAAGTGTTGGTAAGTGATGAAGTGTCCCCAGCTGAACCTACTCCCTCCAGTTCGGCCCATCATAAAGAGAACCAGGTCTTCAAAAAGGTTTCCTACAATAAAAGGAAAAAAAAAACCCTAATATGGTTGCCAGAAATGAGCCTCTTGTCAAGGGGGTTTTTAATCCTTTTCAGATTCTAGAAAACGAGCCGGATAGTGGTCTAAATACCTCGGATGCAGATACTTCTGTGGAACAAAAGAACAAGGATTTGATCAATGGTACTCAAAATACTTGTACAAATCAGGCTTGCAGTGATAGTATCAACACTAAGGAGTATGAAAAAATACCTAATAATAGCACCACTCCTGTCTCTGTGTCTTCTGAAGAAGATGATAGTGATGATATGTTTGTGGAGCAAATTAACTGTGCTGATGAGGTTACCTTTAACCAAGCTAATAATGTCTGTTCCATTGAAAATGATGTCAACATGGCCAATGTCAGGTCCCCTAGCCCTAAAGGGAAAGGTAAAAACAATGCCAAGAGGAAAGAAACGGTAAGGACCTCCTTCTCCGCTGTGAAGGCTGGTAAGAACCTCAAGAAGTAAGTCTCTTCTCCTTTCTGTTTTTTCTTATGGATTGCATCAAACTGGTATCTTTTAATATAAAAGGGCTTTCAGATCCGATTAGAGGCAAGGTTTTAAATAACTGGCTGAAGGACGCTTCTTTTGTTCCTGACTTTATTTGCTTACAGGAGCTTAAGATAGGTGGCCACCTTCTGTTGATGAATTTGAGAACTGTCTCGAGCAACTGTCATTGGTTGTATACTGACCACATGGGCAAAGGAGGTGCGGCTATTGGAGTTGCTAACGGAATTAGACACCTCATTGAAGAAGTGCAGTCGAGCCCTTCTAATCAATGGATTGCGGTTAAGTGTAAAGTTCCTCTCAATGTCACCATAGTTTGTGTTTATGCCGCTAACAATGCTTTTCAGAGAACCAAGTGTTGGGATGAGATTTCTAGGATCAAAGGAGACATCTGGCTGACTGGAGATTTTAATATGGTCACTATTAATTGTGACAGAAATGGTAATAGTGAAAATGTTGTGTCTGGTAGTGAGAAGCAGAGTTGGTATAATTTGATAGATAAGCATAAATTAGTGGATCTCTCTGCTAATACCGGGCATACTTGGAATAACAGGGGGCAGTGGCACTATTTGTCTGCTAGACTCGACAGGTTCTACATGAATGCGGGCAGGAGTCGGGAATTGTCTAATTTCTGTTGCTCTATTGATCAATCTCTTTTGCTTTCTGATCACTTGCCTTTGACTGTCAAGTTGTTCAATAACAGCCCCAATTATAGGGCTGGCTGGCCTCATCTGGACTCTTCGTTGTTTAAGATACCTGTTGTGAAGAATAAAATTTCTGAAATTCTGTTAATGTACTTTGACTCGGATCTGCCTCCTTTTGTGGCCTGGGAAAGAGCTGTTAGAGAAATTCAAGATATTATTAAATACTATAAAAATAGGGCCAAGAATATAAGATACAAAAGAAGGATGATGATCATACAGGAGATGAAATTACTTGAGCAATCTAATATTGATGTGTGTACCAAAAGAGTTAAGTTGTTTGATCTTCAGGAAAAAGTCAAGAAAGTGGACTACCTCCTTGCTAGAGGTGCCCTTGCCTCTTCTAGAGAATTCTGGGCAGGTAAGATAGACAAACCGAATAAACATATGTTTGAGCTTTTGAAAAAGAAGAAAGTCAGGGACTTCATTCCCCTGCTTAGAAACAATGATGGTTTGCATGTTTCCAGTATGAAGGAAAATCTGCAGGTTGCTCACAGGTTCTTTGCCAATGTATTCTCTCAACCTCCCAAGAGAGGGGATTCTGTGTGGAGTGCAAGAGCTGCCATTGCCCTTTGTAGGAAAAAAATGGTTCCTCAGGGAATGGACTCCCTCCTTGACATGCCCCTTTCTGCTGGTGAGATTAGAGAATCCATTAACAAATTGAAGCCTGGAAAGTCTCCTGGTCATGATGGTTTACCCAATGAGTTTTTTCAGGAATTCAAAGAAGATTTGGTGCCCATTATTCTCAAAATTTGGCAAGAGGCCTCTAGAAGGGGTTCCCTTTCCCCTTTTATTAACACTGGAGTGATCAAGCTTATCCATAAAAGAGGTCCCAAAGATGATTTGAACAATTGGAGACCCATCTCCTGTCTGACTTCTTTGTACAAAATCTTTGCTTCTATTTTGGCCAGAAGGCTTAGCCCTCTCATGGATAGCATCATTCTCCCTGAGCAAAAAGGGTTTATAAAAGGAAGGTTTATCCTTGACAACATTATCACTATATGGGAAGGTCTAGAGTATTACAATGAGCTCAATGTTGATACTTACTTCTTTAAAATTGACTTTGATAAGGCTTATGACAGGATTGAGTGGGATTTCATTCTGCAATCTTTACAGGATATTGGTTTAGGAAGAAAATTCATCAAATTTGTCAAACTATATGGGAAGGTCTAGAGTATTACAATGAGCTCAATGTTGATACTTACTTCTTTAAAATTGACTTTGATAAGGCTTATGACAGGATTGAGTGGGATTTCATTCTGCAATCTTTACAGGATATTGGTTTAGGAAGAAAATTCATCAAATTTGTCAGCATTTTGTTTGGTAATGCCTTTTCTAAAGTGACTATAAATGGCTGTCTTTCTAACCCCTTCAGGTTGTGCAGGTCTATTAGGCAAGGTTGCCCTTTGGCACCTTTGCTTTTTGCTATTGCTAGTGATGCCTTAGGTTGGCTGGTGAAAGATTGCATCTCTAAAGGTAACATTATTGGTTTAGATATCCCCCGGGCTGCCTCTCCCCTGGGTCTGCAGATGTTTGCAGATGATACCAATATGTTAATGCAAGCTGAGGAAACCTCTGCTTACAATTTCCTCAACTTTCTTAAGTTGTTTTGTCTTGCTAGTGGCTCGGTTGTCAATCATAATAAAACTGGTTTTTTTTCCACTGATAATAAGATACCTCAGTGTGTTGTGTCTGCTGGTTGTGAGATTATTAAGAAAGGCTCCATATTCAGGCTGTTAGGAATTCCCATGGGATTTGGTGTCTCTTATGAGCAGAGGTGGCAGTGGGTTCTTGATAAATTCAGATCTAAAATCTTCAAGTGGAATGATATAAATAGTAATTTGTCTCAAATAACTTTTACCTTGAAGCATTATATCCTCCCCTCTTTGACTTACTTTCTCTCCTGTTGGAGGCCTAACAAAAAGCAGATTGGGCAGGTCATTTCTCTGGCTAGGAAGTTTTTATGGGGAGGATCTAGAATCCCTAAAGTTGCTTGGTCTATCTGTTGTATGAAGAAGAGTGAAGGGGGCCTTGGTCTCATTTGTCCCTCTAGGATGGCCACTCAAATGTCTGCCAAGTGGATTGTTAGAGCTGTTTCCTCTAATGACTACTGGGCTTGTTTGATTAAAAGAAATGTCAATAGATTCAGAGTCAAGAACAACAAAAGCTGGGATGGTTGCTCTATGTGGGATGTGATCTCTTCTCCTGTTGAGTTTGTGCCTATGGGCAGCCAACTTATTTGTAACTTTTGGAAGGCTTGGATGACAGTTAAATCTAACTACATTCTCCCGTTATGGTTTGCTAACAATTTTTCATTCATGGTTCAGGACTCCATTTGGCTGGGCTGGTCTGCAAGGAACAACCATCTGTCCTTCCCCATCAGATGGAATAAGTGCAGGAAAAAAGGATTTGCCCATTGGCAAGACTTGATAAATGGAGGAGAAGTGTTGGATGACAATGTTATTCTTGATACTGATGGATTGTCTGTGTTCTGTAAACAGATTCTTCTGGATAAGAAAGAGCAACTGCAGAAAAAGTTGGAGGTCAACTTGTGGAAGAAAGAGATTACTCTCCATGACATTGCTGGAGATATGCTAAGTTCCTACAGAAGGAAAGCCAGAAGTGTAAAAGAAATCACTGGGAAACTCAACAAGAAGTGGGACCTGCAATGGTCCCATTTACAGTGGAAGTACAGATTCCAGTGTTGCTGGGCCTTCCCTATCTCCAACAAGCACTCTTGTCTAAACTGGCTAATTCTCCATAAAGGAATCTGGACGGGAAGTCAAGCTAGAAAGTATAAAATTGATGCTGGTCTCTGTAAAAATTGTGATAAAGAAGAGGACTTGGAGCATTTGTTTGTAAAGTGCAAATCTGCTGCAAGATTTTGGAGCTGCATTTGGTCTTTCAGTCAGTTGCAGGGTCTAAAAATTCCCAGCTGTAAGGAAATCCTTATTGGTGAATCATGTGGCCTTGACATTCTCCTGTGGCAGATTATTAGGAATCATTTCTTCTGGTCTATTTGGAAGAACAGAAACAATGTCCTTTTTAGAACGAATAACAAAGACCACTTCTTTTCTTGTATATATGGGTTGAAAACCATTTTCAACCTTTGTCTCACTGCCTATCAAAGTACACAATCGATCCCCCTGAGTCCCTTTGAAATCATGAAGAAAAACCATTTTAATGCTTGGAAAGCTAAGCTTCTCCCTTTGTACTCCAAGTCCAGATTGGACATGATTACCTTCCTTGGTGATTATGTAAACACTATACTTGGGTGATCCAGTTCTGCCCTCCTTGTCAGGGTAGAAGTGGCATCTGTTGTATTTTATTTTCCAGCATCAATTTTATACTTTCTGTTGTGCTCAAAAAAAAAAAAAAAAAAAAAAAAACTTTCTTCACTCCCTCCACGGTGCTACGCGCAACAAGCGGTAGAGAGAGAGAGAGAGTCAGTCGGAAAGGTTTTAGTTTTTTTTTTTAATTAAATTTCTTCCTCCCTCCACCTTGAGGATGGCTGCAGCATGCAGCGCATGCCAAAGAGAGAGAGAGAGAGAGAAATACAGAGAGAGACAGAGAGAGAATGAAAGAAAGAAAGAAAGAAAGAAAGAGAGAGAGAGAAAGAAAGAGAGAGAGAGAGAGAGAGAGAGAGAGAGAGAGAGAGAGAGAGAGAGAGAGAGAGAGAGAGAGAGAGAGAGAGAGAGAGAGAGAGAGAGAGAGAGAGAGAGAGAGAGAGAGAGAGAGAGAGAGAGAGAGAGAGAGAGAGAGAGAGAGAGAGAGAGAGAGAGAGAGAGAGAGAGAGAGAGAGAGAGAGAGAGAGAGAAAGTTAGAAAGAGAGAATGAGAGAGAGAAAGAAAGAGAAAGAGAGAGTTAGAGAAAAAGAGAGAGTTAGAATGAGAGAGAGAAAGAAAGAGAGAGAGAGAGAGAAAGAAAGAGAGAGAGAGAAAATAGAGTAATATTAATTCTAATTACTTATTTTATTGTATTGTTTCAACTAACCATGATTAAGTCTAATTAGTTATTTTATTAGATACTGTTACAGTATAATTAGACAAGTAAAGTTTAATTAAAACTTCTTAGCATAGTATACGTATTCATGGATTTAAGCCAATGTATGAGTATGTATAATAATAATAAGATATGTATATATACATAATGTGAAGTGCATGAGAACATATGAGAGCATAAAAAAAAGCATGGTTAGTGTGTGTGCTTACACATTAGAGTTAATGCATTTGTGCATGTGAGCATGACATGAGAATAATCATGGGAGTGAGTATTAGCATAAAACATAAGTATCTGATTATGTTAAGCATGTGAATGTGCATTAGCATGAACATAAAGAGTGTGTATATGATGTGAAGGTATGTGTGAATGTAATGCATGAGCATAAATGAATGCGCATAGATGAATGTATGCATAAGTGCATGAATGAATGTCTGTATGCATGTATGCATGATTTTAGCATAGTATATGTGCATGTTTATAAATTAAATATATGTATTAGCATAAATGAATAAGAGTAAGTGTAAGTTATGAATGAGTAGTAGAAGCATGGATGTAGCATTAGCTTAATTAAATATGTATTAGCATATTTAAAGAGCTATGTACGCATAAGACATATGTATGGATATAGTGCTAGCATAGGTTAGCATATATGTTTGAATGAAAAGCATGAGAGTCTTTAAAACTTTTTAAAGTGTACTTATGTTCTGAATGTTTTTTTGCAGACATTGAAAGAAGAAGTGTCCGAAGAGCATTGCGAAAGCATGAAGAATTCAACAATTATATGATCTAGAGATCCATATATTTTATGAAAACCCATTGAAGAATACCTTTGATCAAGCTATTTACCATATTCTTTGTATAGGACTCACTAGAATTTATCATCATTTTAGTTAAATTTTATCATTTACAAAGATTTCTCATTCTCTTTATTATTGCTAAAACCTATTCTTGTTATATTCATTAATTCATTTCCTATGTCCATTGATCTTCATTTCCGATGTCTATAGAGCAGTCAGTTGAATCTAAAAGTAATGCAACTATAGAAGTCGAAGTAGAAGTCGTTAAGGACAAAATTACGCAAGAATCTTTAATCTTTGTATCTTATGATCATTGTCTTACTAGGTTTCTAATGTTATTTTCCATTACATCTCCCGAACCTCAAGATAGTGCAGATTCATTTGCACCACCTCTAGTTAGACGTACGCAACCACATCATATTGAAAACCAAGAACAAGAAATTATTAATTAACATATAACTGAGGAATCGTTAATTTTACCTTCATCTCAAGAAGCTATTGCTAGGTATAGGGCAGCTCAACCATACGGTCCTTAGAAGTATAGAGTGATTAGCATTACCTATTATATATTTCCTTGATTTTTCATATTTTTATATATTTAGAAACTTCATTTACCCTAGTCGTAAAGAAAAATATACTTAATTTACCTGAGCTGTCTCAAAGACCCTGCGTGTATCGAAGGATTTAGCGGTTGGCTTGATCCACCAACCGTGTGTTCGCAACTTCCTGACATATGGTGAACCTGACATTTGGATGGTACTCCTCTTAGGAATTTAATTGCACGTAAAGAGTTAAATTATTTAAACAAATAAATGAAGAAATTTATGACTTCTGATATGATGAAGAATGTGATGAATGAATTCTTAATTAATAGAAATGATATATAGATTTTCTTTTAAATATGGTTTTTCTTTTCCATGTATGAAGAAAAAAAAAATATTTATGAAAACTAATTTTACTTATAAGTCTAGATGTTGGTGATTGTTAGCAGGATTTTAAGATGATTTTTGAGCAAAAGATTGTTTTATGAAAAAGTTAAAGATGAGAAGATTGAAGAAGAAGTTAATTTTAGGTTGTATTTTTCCATGATTCTAAATTCTTTATGGTTTATTTATGCATGTTACTTGCATTCATATAAAATTTAATTATAAAATCTGGGATGAGAATTATGACATTATAAAGAAAACCTATTTAATCACAGTAAGAAAACACGCATGATTTATATTTCTTAATTTATAGATTGAGTAGGATTTGTTATGGATAGAAGGATTTGTAGTTCATTTCACATAATGGAAGTAATTGTATATGTGTAGGAGCATATTCATGCATGATCCTTGTCAGTGAAATCCTAGGTCTTTCTTTCACATGCATCTAGAACCTTAGCTCGGATTAAGGGTTTAAGCCTTTCCCCTTTAAAACAAAAAAGTTGCGAATGTATGTATAAAAAAAAACAAATAGAGAAAAATAGAAAAAGAGACATAGAAAAGAAAAAAAATATTTGATGTATGGAAGTTATACCTTCTTTCACCCCAAAAAGGTATTTTCTCTCATCTTCTTCATGAAGATTTACATCATATTTGTATGAAGCCAAAAAGATGAAGAAAGCTAGTTGTGGAAAACACATCTAGTGAAAAAATTGGGCAAACAAGGCGGATGTCTGTAGGAGTAGATTTAGTAGATTTCTTCGACATTTTTGATTGCTCATATGTAAATGCATGTATATGAACAAACTTGCATTTGAAAGAATGAAAATGAATTTTGTTTCATAGTAATCTTTGCAAAGTTTATAAATGGACGAAATTTAGATTAATTTTTTGTTGACTCACCTGGTTAGCTTAACTTTATTATTTGATATATTTTCATTACCAGATTAAATTTAAATAAACTTCATGAGCATGTTGCATAAAAGATTGTTATATTTGAAAGTTTGAAATAAATTGATAAAAGGATTGATATTGTAATATGATGGCTTTCAGGATGATCATCACAAATATTGCTTCCCTGAATTTTCAAATTGGCCCATCGAGATGATGTGTAGGTTTGGTAGGGGCAAATGTCGGAAAGTTTTTCACCTTCGAGTTGACGTAAAGGAAAATTAAAACATGTTTATTGGTTAACTCTAAACCCTCTATTACACTATTGATTAAATGTTTTACTTGGAACTTATCTCTCTGTAAGTATTTGGAGGTACAAATTGATGGAAAAAACATGTTCTCATATTAGGGCTTACCCTAAATTGTTTATCTAATGTGTGTTTGAGCTGATGAAACATTGAAACATGGGTATAAATCCCTAGGATTACATTAATTTATGTATATTTAAGTTAGAATGTGAATTCGAGGGTTAGTGATAGGGATTCAAAAGATTCTATTGGGTTAATACTAGGGTTAAACTAAGTTTCCAAAGGGTTTCGATGAGGTTAAACTAGGTTTCCAAGGGTTTTAGTGTGTCTTAAGTGTTAAAACAATTGATATCTAATTAAATTAATATAAAAATTGAATATTTATTAATTAAAAATTAAATTATGATTTAATTAGTGAATTTAGTTGTGTGTGTGAATATAAATACTAAGGTATTTAATTATTAAAACCTTAAAGTAAGCTTAGATTAAATGAATTATTTAAGTATGAAAATTTAGGATAATTAAAATAAAATTTCAATTTAAGTGGATAAATAGTTAGTGGTGTGTGTAAGAAAGTAATTAAGGAGTGGTGATTAGTGATTATGTAATTAAAGTGGGAAAAACGGAATAGTAAAAGATGTTGTGTATAAGTTTGTGTGTGTGTAAAGAGTGGTGTATAAAAGATATGCACTTAAAGTAAATAAAGTTTGTTAAAAGAAAGGAATGGTGTGAGTTGTTGTAGATGAAAAGAGAGGAGTAGAAGAGTTGTGTAAATAAAGTGATTAAAGCTAAATGAAAAGTGTAGTAAAAATAAATGGGCAAAAGTGTGGATGAGGAATTAAAGCAAGTTTAAAAAGAGTGGTAAGCTCATGACTTCTGTGAGTATATATATGTGTGTTGTGCTCCAGTGTTACTAACTTTTTTGCAGGTATCTATTTCGTCCTCTTCCTTACTTCCTTCTGTATGCTGAAGAGAGTTCTTTTTGTCTCCTCTGTAGAGAGAGAAGTCTTACAAAGTGTAGTTTTATTTTTCCCTTCTTCTCTTGATGGATGGACTTAGAACTTTAGAGAGAGAAGGAGAGATAACATGGCCAATGACTTCTATAGGTGTAACAATTGGGTAGAGGTTTTGCTCGCTCAAATTTTGGTATACATGGGTTTCAGTGCTAAACTTTATGGACAGAGATTGTGCAAAGGTTGTATCGCACGCATAGCTAATAGAGAGGGATGACACCACTGTTTGCTACTGTTGAAGTGTTAAAGAATGACAGAGGGAAGCTTTTTCCTAGTGGCTCTTATGAGAGTGAGATGGCGGCTGTAGAGTTCTGACATGATTGCACAATTCATTTTCTAGTTTTTAGAGCATGGCAGTTGTTGTCTTTGATGGCAGCGCACACCGCGCTCGTAGAGACGAGAGAGGAAGGAGAGAGGGATCCTAGTATGGCTGTAGGCAGAGAGAGCATCCCCATAAAGTTAGAGAGAGAGAGTTCCTTCTGACAGTTATTTCTTGGTAGCCCTGAGGCATCGGTGCATTAATTGATCAGAGAGAGAGAGAGAGTTATTAAGAGAGAGAGAGTGCAATTTTCTTCACTCCCTCCACGGTGGTGCGCGCAACAAGCGGCAAAGAGAGAGAGAGAGTCTCAGTCGAAAAGGTTTTAGTTTTTTTTTTTTTTTTTTTTAATTAAATTTCTTCCTCCCTCCACCCTGATGACGGCTGCAGCACGCAGCGCACGCGCGAGAGAGAGAGAGAGAGAGAGAGAGAGAGAGAGAGAGAGAGAGAGAGAGAGAGAGAGAGAGAGAGAGAGAGAGAGAGAGAGAGAGAGAGAGAGAGAGAGAAAGAAAGAAGGAAAGATTTGGTTGGCTCGCTCGAGGATGTTCTGTGAATGCGAGTGAATGCTCCCGGAGAGTGGCGAGTATTTGCTCCCCTAGGGCTTTGGGCCTACATGCGTTCCCCTAGGGTTTGGGGGACGCTTCCTTCTCTTCTCCTCCCCCTCTTCGTGAGGGGAGGCTCTTCTGCTCTTCCCCTCCCCCTCGGTGTGAGGGGGGGCTCTGCCCTAGCTTCTGCGCTATTGCACCCTTGGCCCCCGTCATGGCTCTGCAAGATGCACTGCGCGATGGTCTTCCTGGTTCGAGGAATGGTGATACTGATGTTATGGTGAAAACAATGTTCAACCCTGTGTTCGTTGGAAGCAATAGCTCGACCCGTCCTGTTGAGGCTCTTCAAAATGGCGTGGATGATTCTGATGCTCTGCTTGGTGGAATCGTCAGGTATGCTTCTGTGCGTGAGGATGCTACTGAAGGACTGAATGGAGTCAACTCGGATGGACGTCAACAGCTGCACGCCCCTATGTCTTATGCTAAGGTGGTACAGAGACCACAACAAGACTTCTTCTCTGTGTTTGCTAATCAAGATCAGACAGGTAAACAACTTCCTCACTCTGTGCTCTCGGATCTCAAAGGTAAAGGTAAAATCGTTGAGACTAGTAAGGATGGCGATTATGCTAAGGGTAAGTTTCATTCATTTGATCTTGACCCTGAAGAGGATGCTATGGATGATTGTACGCTTATAATAGAAAGCTCTGCCCTCATCAGCTGGAACAATCACTTAGAAGACAAAGTTGTTATTGCTCACTGTCATGGACCTAGGCCTGCTCAAGACGTTCTTAAATCTTGGATGAGGACTAACTGGGAAAGTAAGGGACTTTTTGCTAGACATGTGCAATATCTGCCTAATAACTTTTATCTTTTCTTTTTTGAAGATGTGAATAATGCTTTGAAAGTTATAGCAGAGGGTCACTGGATAATTAGAAACACCCCCCTTTCATTCTATAAATGGTATCCTGGTTTTAACCCTAGAACCAACAAGCCGACTAAAGTTCCCATTTGGGTAGATTTCCCTGATTTCCCTGTGGAATATTATCCCTGGCTCGAAAAGCTTGGGTCTCTAATCGGAAAAATTCTTGGGCAGAAACCTAAAAAGGAGTTCAATCCCAAATGGGAGCCTCAGATGTTGATTGAGGTTGACATCTCTAAAAAGGTTAAGTCTGAAATTGTTATTAAGAACTCTGAGGGTTTTAAGCTGCATGTCCAAAAGGTAGTCTATAAAAACCTTCCTAATGCTTGCTTTAATTGTTATAATCAAGGACATTTAATAAAGGATTGCCCCATGTTAGCTAAAAATCAGAGTAAAATGGCTGGAGTTGGAGAAGAGTCTCCCTCTTCTTCAGTTCCTATTAACTCGGTTCAACCCAAAGATGAGCAAGGGTTCAAAAAAGTTCCTTACAAACAGAGAAAAAAAAACCCTAATGTGGGTATCAAAACTGAGACTCTTGTTAAAGGGATTCTCAATCCCTTTCAGGTTCTTGAAGGACTTAATCATTCTGACTTACAGGATTCGGGAAATGAGGTTGAGGGGGAGCAAAATAAGCAAGAAAGTAAAACTCCGGTTTGTGTAGATGAAAGACAAAATAAGGATTCTGGTTCTTCTCCCAGGCCCTCGTCGGACCCAATCCCTCTGAAGGTTTCCCCTGAAGAAGTAAAAGACAGTAATTGTGAAGATATGTTTATAGAGCAAATTAACAGGTTTGATGAGATTTCTGCTGTCCAGGAGTTCATTGGTGGTTCCAGCAATCAAGATGTTTGTATGACAAATGTTAGTTCCCCTAGCCCTAAAGGTAAAGATAAATATAATTCTAAGAGGAAAGATACTATAAGGTCTTCTGTATCTGCAGTGAAGCCAGGTAAGAACCTTAAAAAGTAAGTTTCTCCTCCTCAGGTCATTTTCTCTATGGATTGTACTAATCTTATTTCATTCAATGTTAAAGGGTTATCTGACCCGGTCAGAGGTAAAATGATTAACAATTGGTTCAAAGATTTTTCTCACTCTCCTGACTTCATCTGTTTGCAGGAGATCAAGGTTGGGGGTGCTCCCCTCATGGTGAATCTGAAAATTGTCTCGAATAACTATCGTTGGGTGTACACGAATCATAATGGCAAAGGAGGGTCTGCCATTGGCATATCTAATGGTCTTTGTCATCTTATTGAAGAAGTGATAAGGAGCCCCACTAATCAGTGGGTAGCAGTTAAGTGTAAAGATCCTCTTAACTATACTGTGGTGTGTGTTTATGCAGCTAATCAGGCTGTCCAGAGAGCCAAATGTTGGGAGGAAATTCTCAGGATTCAAGGTGATATTATTTTGACTGGGGACTTCAACATGGTCACTAGCAGTAGTGACAGGAAGGGTAAAAGTGATAATATAGTTTCTGGTTTTGAAAAGATTTGTTGGTTTAATATGATTAATAATCATAACCTAGTGGATCTCTCATCCAATTCTGGCCATACTTGGAATAATCGTAATAGCTCTAATCCTCTGTCTGCTAGACTAGACAGATTCTACATGAATGCTGGCAGGAGTCACTATTTGTGGAATTATAGTTGTTCTATTGATCAGTCTCTGCAAATGTCTGATCATTCGCCTTTAATCATAAATTTATATCATAACAATCCTAATTATAGGGCTGGATGGACTCATTTGGATTCTTCCCTTTTTAAGATCCCTTTGGTGAAGGAAAAAATCATCACTTCCCTTAACCTGCACTTTACTAGTGGCATTTCTCCTTTTGTGGCTTGGGAAAAGGCTGTCAAAGATATCCAGGATATTATGAAGTACTATAAGTATAAAGCTAAAGACATTAGACAAAAGAGAAGGATGATGATTTTGCAGGAGCAGAATAGCATTGAGTGCTCTAATACTGATTTGGAAGACAAAAGAGTTAAGCTCTTTGAACTTCAAGAAAAAATTAAGAAAGTGGATTATCTCCTTGCTAGAGGTGCCCTTGCCACGTCGAGAGAATTCTGGGCTGGCAAAATAGACAAGCCCAATAAGTATATGTTTGATCTGTTGAGAAAAAAAAAAGCCAGGGATTTTATCCCTCTTCTCAAGAATAATTCTGGTATTATTGCTAAAGATATGAAAGATAATCTTCAGGTGGCTCATAGGTTCTTTGCCAATGTATTCTCTCTGCCTCCCAGGAGAGGGGATGATGTTTGGAGTGCAAGAGGTGCCATTGCCCTTTGTAGGAAAAAGTTGGTTCCTCAGGGAATGGACTCCCTCCTTGACATGCCCCTTTCTGATGGTGAGGTAAGAGAATCCATTAGCAAAATGAAGCCTGGAAAGTCTCCTGGACATGATGGTTTGTCTTATGAGTTTTTTCAGGAATTTAAGGAAGTCTTGGTCCCAATAATTCTTAAGATCTGGCAAGAAGCCTCTAGAAGGGGATCCCTTTCTCCTTTTATAAACACTGGAGTGATAAAACTTATTCACAAAAAAGGTCCCAAGGATGATTTAAACAATTGGAGACCCATCTCCTGCCTGACTTCTCTGTACAAAATATTTGCTGGCATTTTGGCCAGAAGGCTTAGTCCTCTTATGGATTCTATTATCCTTCCTGAACAAAAAGGATTCATAAAAGGCAGATTTATTTTGGATAATATAATTACCATATGGGAAAGTCTTGAGTACTGTAATGAGATTAATGTTGACTCCTACTTCTTCAAAATTGACTTTGACAAGGCCTATGACAGGATAGAATGGGACTTCATTCTTCAATCCTTACATGATGTTGGTTTTGGTAAAAGGTTTATTAAATTTGTCAGCATTCTTTTTGGCAATGCCTTTTCTAAAGTGGCCATAAATGGTTATCTTTCTAACCCTTTGAGACTGTGCAGGTCCATCAGACAAGGTTGTCCTATTGCCCCCCTCCTTTTTGCTATTGCAAGTGATGCTCTTGGGTGGTTAGTCAAGGATTGCATGAGACAAGGCACCATTTCTGGATTGGATATTCCCCAGGCTCTCTCTCCCTTGGGCCTTCAAATGTTTGCAGATGATACTAACATGCTTATGAAAGCTGATGATAATTCTGCTGAGCAATTTCTGAATTGTCTTGAGATGTTTTGTCTTGCCAGTGGTTCTGTTATTAATCATAAGAAAACGGGTTTTTCTGCTACTAATAATCATATCCCTCCTTGTATAGAGAAGGCAGGTTGTGGAATCATAAAGAAAGGGAGCATTTTCAGGCTGTTGGGTATTCCCATGGGCTTTGGCATCACTAATGAGCAAAGATGGAATTGGATGCTTGATAAATTTAGAGCTAAAATTTATAAATGGAGTGATGTGCAATACAGTCTCTCTCATAGAGCGTTTATATTGAAGCATTATATCCTCCCCTCGCTGACCTACTTTCTGTCTTGCTGGCAGCCTAATAAAAAGCAGATGGGGCAGGCCATCTCCTTGGCTAGAAAATTTTTGTGGAGTGGCTCTAAAATTCCCAAGGTTGCCTGGAATATTTGTTGTATGAATAAGTCTGAAGGGGGTCTGGGTATCATTTGTCCTACCAGAATGGCTAATCAAATGGCTGCTAAATGGATTTTTAGATCTCTCTCCTCTAATGATTTCTGGGCCTGTCTGATTAAAAGAAATATTAACAGATTCTATGTGAAAAATAATAAAAGCTGGAGTAACTGCTCTCTGTGGGATGTTATTACTTCTCCTGTTGATTTTGTTCCCAAAGGCAGTCAGTTAATATGCAATTTTTGGAAAGCTTGGATGTTAGTTAAGTCCAATTATAAACTGCCTATATGGTTTTCGCATAATTCCTCTTTCTTTGAGCAGGACTCTCTTTGGTTTTGGCTGGTCCATCTCTGGTTCCCTGTATGACCTAACTATCAGAGGGAATAAATGCAGGAAGGAGGGTTATGGGCACTGGAAGGATTTGTTGAGAGCAGGCACTGATTATATTATTAATTCTCATAGTCTTTCTGTTCAATGTAAACAGGTCCTGTTGAGCAAGAAGGATTTACTGTTGGAGAAGCTGGGATCCAACATGTGGAGTAAGCAGATTGCCCTTCAGGATGTTGCCTGGGATATTTTAAAATCCTTCAAAAGAAATTTTAGGAGTATAAAAGAAATCACTGGAAAGCTGAACAAGAAATGGGGATTGCAGTGGTCCCACCTGTAGTGGAAGTACAGGTTCCAGTGCTGCTGGGCCTTCCCTCTATCTATCAAGCATTCTTGTCTGAGTTGGCTCATCCTCCACCAAGGCATTTGGACGGGCAGCCATGCTAGGAAGTATAAGATTGATGCTGGTCATTGCAAACTTTGTGGTAAAGAAGAAGATTTGGAACACCTTTTCATCAAGTGTAAATATGCACTTAGATTTTGGGTTGGTATCTGGTCCTTCTGCCAAAGACAAGGTCTCAATCTCCCAAGTTCCAAAGAAATTCTGTTAGGAGAAGCTAAAGGTATGGACATTCCTTTGTGGCAAATTATCAGGAATCACACCCTGTGGCATATCTAGAAAAACAGAAATTGTGCCATCTTCAATAACAAGAGAAAGGATTACTTCTTCTCATTTATGTATGGTTTGAGGAAAATTATCAGTATCTGCATACCTGCTGATAATCATGATCAATCGACTATTAAGAGCCCTTTTGAAATTCTGAAAAGATTTCATTTCAATGTATGGAAAACCAAGCTCCTTAAAATGTACTCTAAGCCTAGAGAAGATATGATCACTTTTCTTGGTGATTATATTGATTTCTACCTATTGTGATTCTCTCTAGTTTTCTCTGTAGGCTCCTTCATGAGTCTACCATAAGTTGTATTTTTTGACTTGCATCAATTTTATACTTTCTGTTGGCTCAAAAAAAAAAAAGAAAGAAAGAAAGAGAGACAGAGAGAGAAAGAGAGAGAGAAAAAGTTAAAAAGAGAGAATGAGAGAGAGAAAGAAAGAGAAGAGAGAGTTAGAGAAAAAGAAAGAGTTAGAATGAGATAGACACAAAGAAAGAGAGAGAGAAAGAAAGAGAGAGAGAGAAAATAGAGTAATATTAATTCTAATTAGTTATGTTATTGTATTCTTTTAGCTAACTATGTTTAAGGCTAGTTAGTTATTTTATTAGATACTGTTATAGTATAATTAGACAAGTAAAGTTTACTTAAAACTTCTTAGCATAGTATATGTATTCATGGATGTAAGCTAATGTATGAGTATGTATAATAATAATAAGATATCTATATATACATAATGTGAAGTGCATGAGAACATATTAGAGCATAAAAAAACATGGTTAGTGTGTGTGCTTACACATTAGAGTTAATGCATTTGTACATGTGAGCATGGTATGAGAATAATCGTGGGAGTGAGTATTAGCATAAAACATAAGTATCTGATTATGTTAAGCATGTGAATGTGCATTAGCATGAACATAAAGAGTGTGTATATGATGTGAAGGTATGTGTGAATGTAATGCATGAGCATAAATGAATGCGCATAGATGAATGTATGCATAAGTGCATGAATGAATGTCTGTATGCATGTATGCATGATTTTAGCATAGTATATATGCATGTTTATAAATTAAATATATGTGTTAGCATAAATGAATAAGAGTAAGTGTAAGTTATGAATGAGTAGTAGAAGCATGGATGTAGCATTAGCTTAATTAAATATGTGTTAGCATATTTAAAGAGCTATGTGCGCATAAGACATATGTATGGATATAGTGCTAGCATAGGTTAGCATATATGTTTGAATGAAAAGGATGAGTGTGTTTAAAACTTTTTAAAGTATACTTATGTTCTGAATGTTTTTTGCAAACATTGAAAGAAGAAGTGTCCGAAGAGCATTGCGAAAGAGTGAAGAATTCATCAATAATATGATCCAGACGTCCATCTATTTTATGAAAACCCATTGAAGAATACCTTTGATCAAGCTATTTACCATATTCTTTATATAGGATTCACTAGAATTTATCATCATTTTAGCTAAATTTTATAATTTAGAAAGATTTCTCATTCATATTATTATTGTTAAAACCTATTCTTGTTATATGCAATAATTCATTTCCTATTTCCATTGATCTTCATTGCCAATGTCTAGAGAGCATTCAGATGAATCTAAAAGTAATGCAACTATAGAAGTCGAAGTAGAAGTCGTTAAGGACAAAATTACGCAAGAATCTTTAATCTTCGTATCTTATGATCATTGTCTTACTAGGTTTTTAACGTTATTTTCCATTACATCTCCCAAAGCTCAAGATAGTGTAGATTCATTTCCACCACCTCTAATTAGACGTACGCAACCACAACATATTCAAAACCAAGAAGAAGAAATTATTAAAGAACACATAACTGAGGAATCCTTAATTTTACCTTCATCTCAAGAAGCTATTGCTAGGTATAGGGCAGCTCAACCATAGGGTCCTTAGAATTATAGAGTGATTAGCATTACGTATTAGATATTTCCTAGATTTTTCATATTTTTATATATTTAGAAACTTCATTTACCCTAGTGGTAAAGAAATATATGCTTAATTTACGTGACCTGTCTCAAACACCCTACGTGTGCCGAAGGATTTAGTGGTTGGATTGATCCACCAGCCGTGTGTCCACAACTTCCTGACACCGCAGCCCACCCCCTGCGCTCCGTCTTCCCCCCACTCACAGCCCCGCAGTGCACAAACCCCGCCTCCCCCTCCTACTCGCACCTACAGCCCCCGTAGCCCACGCTCCCTCCTCCCCCCACCCACAGCTTCGCAACCCCACCTAGCTTCAGGCCCTGCCTTCCCCTCCTACACCCATTCGCAGCCCCTGGAGCCCCCGTTTGCCCACTGCCTGCCACCCACCTAGTCCCACCCGCCCTA
The DNA here is from genome assembly GCA_020310875.1 of Ceratopteris richardii. Classification (NCBI taxonomy): domain Eukaryota; kingdom Viridiplantae; phylum Streptophyta; class Polypodiopsida; order Polypodiales; family Pteridaceae; genus Ceratopteris; species Ceratopteris richardii. The sequence goes on along the minus strand of CM035428.1, from coordinate 94,400,419 downwards.
TATCTCTCTCTCTGTATGAGAGATGACAAAAGTGTATCTGAGTGCGAACCTAAGATGAGCTCCTCTTGGAGTCGAGAAGGGTGCAGAAGATGTAGACACCTGTAGAGGAGCTCCTACTGTTTCTCTCTCTCGCTCGTAATGGCTACATGTGCACACTTGAAATGTGGTCAGGCCATCTGTCAGTTGCAGCTAGGCATAATTGAATTTTTCTAGCCGGATTATAGATGAATTGGGTGTGTTGAATAGTGGCGCTCTCGAAGCACCTCTTGGAGTGTACAATGATTGGGGGACTCGAGCTCCGGACTAGTGCAAAAAGAACGGTCAATGGCCACACAAGGCAACCCCACCCACAACTCCACCCACACCACCCACCACCCCCCACAACTCCACCCACACCACCCACACCACACACCACCCCCTAGAACTCCACCCACACCACCCATACCACCCACCACCCATCCTCAACTCCACACAACCCCAACTCCACCCACCCTCCATCCACCCTTAACTCCACCCACCCTCCACTCCACTCCACCCACCCTCCCTTCACTCCACCCACCCTCAACTCCACCCACCCTCCATACCACCTCCCCATCATTCCACCACCCTCCACCCATACCCAAACTCCACCCACCATCCACTCCCCCCAAACTCCACCCACCCTCTACCCACACCCAAACTCCACCCACTGTCCACTCCACCCAAACTCCACCCAAACTCCACCCACCGTCCACTCCACCCAAACTCCACCCACCCTCCACTCCACCCAAACTCCACCCACCCTCCACTCCACACAAACTCCACCCACCATCCGCCCACACCCAAACTCCACCCAAACTCCACCCACCCTCCACTCCACACAAACTACACCCACTCTCCACCTCATCCTCTACTCCACCCATCCTCCACTCCACCCAAACTCCACCCACCCTCCACCCCACCCTCCACCCCACCCTCCACCCCACCCTCCACTCCACCCACCCTCCACTCCACACAAACTCCACCCACCCTCCACCCACAACCAAAAATCCACCCACCGTCCACCCCATCCTCAATTCCACCCACCCTCCACTCCACCTAAACTCCACCCACGGTCCACTCCACTCAAACTCCACCCATCTTCCACTCCACCTAAACTCCACCCACTGTCCACTCCACCCAAACTCCACCCACCGTCCACTCCTACCAAACTCCACCCACCCTCCACCCACACCCAAACGCCACCCACCGTCCACCCCACCCAAACTCCACCCACCCTCCACTCTACCCTCCACTCCACCCACCCTCCACCCACACCCAAACTCCACCCATTGTCCAGTCCACCCAAACTCCACCCACCCTCCACCACCACCCAAACTCCACACACCCTCCACTCCACCTAGACTCCACCCAAACTCCACCCACTATCCACTCCACCCAAACTCCACCCTCCACTCCACCCTCCCTCACCGCCCACCACTCCCCACTCCACCCACACTGCACTCCACCCACAGCAACCTTAACTCCACCCACCTTCCACTCTATTCTTTCCCAACTCAACCCAGCCTCAACTCCACCCTCCACTCCAACCTCTCTCACCTCCCACCACTCCCCACTCCACCCACGACAACCCCAACTCCACCCTCTCCCAACTCCACCCAACCTCAACTCCACCCACACTCCACTCCACCCATGGCAACCTTAACTCCACCCACCCTCCACTCCACCCTCTCCTAACTCCAACCACCCAAAATCCACCCTCCACTCCACCATCCCTCACCTCCCACCACTCCCCACTCCACCCACACTCCACTCCACCCACGGCAACCTTAACTCCACCCTCCCCCAACCCCACCCACCCTCCACCCCACCCTCAATTCCACCCATCCTCAACTCCACCCAAACTCCACCCACCAACCGCTCCACCCACCCTCCACTCCACCCTCCCTCAACTCCACCCTCCCTCCGTCTCCCTCCCTCTCCCTCTCGCTCTCTCTCTATTTCTCTCTCTCTCTCTCTCTCTCTCTCTCTCTCTCTCCCTCTTGCCACAATTAGTCATGACAAAGGTTATGAAATTGTATAATTTTTTTGATAATGCGGAAGAAGCCCGAGTCATAACAAGAATGAATGGGGTTATTGGCTTAACAATACTAGTAAACGTGGACAGATTGAGAGCTCTTTTTTTTAATTCTATGGATGGTGGTGCATGGCCGTGCTTAGTCGGGTGTGATTTTTTTGGATAAAAAAGAGATCTCAGCTTGTATTCAAAAGTGACAGTAAAAGTGTAAGTGGATAAGTGACTGTTGCCAATAACCATCCGTGAAGACTGCCTATTTTTGAGGATCCAATTCAAAATTAGATGCCAGTACCATATTTAATCTACCTCTCAAATTTCGGGGCAATCAATCGGTGCATATTTAGTGAACGTGGGAAATCGACGAGCCGACTTGGCGTATTGGAGCCTATAAAAGCAATGGACCAGTACTCATTATATACACATAGATACACGTACGAGGCTTATCCCGGAATCTCTTTTCAACCTCTCTTTGCACTCTATGACTACAAGCCTACTGTAGGAAGTCACTCTGTGGTGCGGTTATAGAGCATGGGTTTCCCAGTGGAGGGCTAATAGCACTAGAGTGTGAAGAAGTGGCTTGATTTTGTCATTCAGTTTGAGTCATTGATATTCCTGTGCTCTTTCCCTTAGAGCAAGTCTTTATATCTTTGTAATGACCTGTGCAAGTCTTCATTTAGTTGTGCTCATTGTATTGTACGAATCTCTTGTATTGATTCTGTTTAGTTCTGGATTGACATGTTAGCACAGAGCATCAACTTTTGGAGCATTTCTTTTACCTACATTATAATCATCTACTCAAACTAAGGAGTGGTTTCGTCCTTCACTTTTGTCATTTTTCATTAATTTTCTTTCTGAGTGTCTACAATACCGTGTGTCTATTACGATCCTGCCTGCTCACAAGAATGTCAAAGGGTATACTTCCCTAAGGAGAACCTCCCTTGAGTAGGTGAAGTACTGGAAGTGCATATTGCCTGCATTTGTTAAAAGTAGGTACCCCAGTACCTCCTCTACAATATGGGAGCCTATCTTTGGCACATATAAGCAACAACAGGCTCCATAATACAATTTCGATGAGATAAGGCACCTTTGACATGAGTTGGGTTTCAATCGGAAAAGGATTGCATCGTTTTTTTACACTAAGGTAAATCTATAAGTAGGGTGTCCTCCGTATACATTTGTTGGAAATCACTTGAATGATGTGTGTGACTCTCCTCCCATCCATATATACGCTCTTGTACTCTAAAAATAGCAATGGTATACTCTAAAAGTAGTAATGATTTGAAATAGTCTAGTGTGAAGATGTGGCCATCATGCAACACTTATTCCCATTACTACCAAAGTAGTTCCCATTACTATCAAAGTACCTTAGGGTATCCCCCGAGCTTAGGATCTTCACTAGCTGGCCCTTGTCCCTCACACACACGTATTTATCCCTATGGATCAAATAGACTGATCCTTATGGATCAAATAGACTGATCCTTGTGGATCAATGATCCCTATGGATCAATGCCTGACACTCTCTCCCCCTTCTAAAGATCAGTGTCCTCAATGATCAATGAGGGAAAGTACTTGTGAAGCAGAGCTTCGGATTCCCAAGTAGAGTCAGTAAATGGTAATCCTCTCCAGGCTACTAGATACTCATGGCTAACATGATTCCTCAATCGCTCTTGTCTCCAATCTAATATCCTATCTGGCGAATGATTCGGGCTATTACTTTCTTGCAAAGAAACAATAACTTCTATTAGACTATCCTCCCTAGGAATATACTTTCGAAGTTTACTAACTCGAAACACTAGACGAACTCTGCAATCTGGAGGAAGCTCTAATCGGTATGCAGCTTCACCTAGCTTTATAACTATCTTCCAAGATTCACAAAATAGTGGGGATAGCTTACTACACTTCCCTGTGGACAATGAAGTAGATCAAGCTAGTGCCTGAAGAAAGACTCTGTCTCCTGCCTCTACGGATCTAGGAGATCTTTTCCTATGAGCGTACTCTTTAGCCCTATCAGCTTCTTGCTGCATCTTGGCTTTAGCTATTTCTAAATTTTCTTGGAAGTTTGCTAAGAACTCCAAAACACTAGGACATTTCTATGACATACCTATGGTACTCAGAGCATTGGGATTCATGCCATAGTTCATCTGAAAAGGAAATGAAACTAGTGCCAAATACTATCCTAATCTATCTATCTCTCACACACATATGCCCTCAACATGTCCTCTAAAAATTGGTTGACCCTCTTGGTCCTGTGAATCTAGACATCCCTATCTGAAACTATGGATGTCAACAACCCATGCAATCTGAAGACATGCTAGATAAACAACTCTGCTACCCGTGGCTCAAATGGACTGATCCTTGTGGATCAATGATTCCTGTGGATCAATGATTCCTGTGGATCAAGTGCACTGATCCCTGTGGATCAATGTCTGACACTCTTATCGTTATGTGGAGTTTCTATTGTCTCTTGCGTGGGTATGAACTGATCCCTATGGATCAAAGGCATGATCGCTATGGACCATCAATCTATCTACCACAACTAGGATAGTATCCCACTTCCTTTGGGTCCGAGGTAACCCAACTATGAAGTCCATGGATACACTATCCTAATTATGGTCTAGAATCTGTAAAGGATACAAAAGACTTGGAGTCTTTATCCTTCTTGCTCTGTTGGCTTGACACATAAAGCTTGTTAAACATAACTTTTGATATCTCTGGCTATCCACGATACCAAAATGTTCCTCTAACAAGCTATATTTTCTTGTCAACACATGAATGTCCTCCACAAGGCACATCATGGTTATCATGCATGACTTTTCTTCTCAAATCCCGGGAATCTAGTGTGCAAAATTTCCTTTTTGTCTAACTATTCCATTCTCTTGAGAAAAGTGGAATACGGAATGGACGTGTTTGCTCTACTACGGGAAGAAACAACTAAAACTATCCCATCTCCTATAATAGAGTCATCACTGATGGCTCGAATGTGGATCTTCCACCTGTGATTCCTATATATCTTGAACCAATGAGCTTTCTAAAACTATAAAGCTCATTTGATACATTAATCATGATAATGCATCAAAAACTATATTCTGTTTGCTCTTCTATACAGGATTTCCATGTGAAACTCCTGCATGAGCTCAGCGCAACGAGCCTGACTGCCTTGGAGATCTTGCTGACTTTAAAAAATACTTAAGTGTATGGTGATCTATGTATACCTTAAAGTCTACACCATAAAGATAGTGTACCTAGACTTTAAGTGCATACACCACTACATACAACTCCTGTTCATGCACTGGCCTGTCATCTTGGCTCAAAACAATCCCTATGGCTTATGCCACTAGCATCTGTCTCTAACTCAAAGAGTTTCTGTGGATGAACTACTTTGAGTATAGGAGTCTCTGAAACAACTTGTTTCAAAGTATTGAAACTATCTTGGCACTCTTGCTTCCATTCAAGAAAACATTGCCTTGAAGCAAGTTCATCATAGGCACTGTTATTGACGAATAAAAAGAGATGAATTTCTTATAGAAATCAGAAAGTCCTAGAAATGACCATAGGTGCCCCTCGTCCTAAGGAGTAAGCCAAAATAAGATAACTGAAACTTTCTTGGGATCCAAATGAACCCCATCAATAGATACTTTATCCTTTGAAGAAACAACTAGATCTTCTTTGGATTAACTGAATCTTATCATGATCTCTTACTCTAATCTGATGGTAGCCACTTATGAAATCTATTTTACTAAATACAACAGCTCCACCTAGAGTGTCTAAAAGATCATTAATCATGGTCATAGGATATCTGTGTCTAATAGCAATCTTATTGAGTGCTAAATGGTTGATGCACATCCTATAAGATCTGTCTTTCTTCTTCACTAGAAGAACTGATACTACAAAGGGTGAATAGCTGGGTGTAATCAGGCCTTTTTTGTAATTCTTTCAAGTACAACTCTTGGAATTATGTTCTCACTTCCGCTCAAAGTGCTGAAGCATTCCAACCAAGGCCTAAAATTGAGAGGCATTTTGGCTATCATTGGCCATTATGCCTGTCAAAACAAGTTGTTTTTTGAAACTTCCTGTCAAATGACATGCTCTGATTGGTAATGTGCCTGTCATTTTTTGTAGATATGTATATATATTATATGTATATGCCTTGTATAAACATGTCAAAATTTCTCTTATGAAAGGTAGAAGCAAAATTTTGCCTGTCATATGACATTTTGTCTTGGCCGTGAAATTTAGGCCCTGGAATTTCCAACTAGAGTCTCCATGACTATATGAGTTCATCATACTACACGATGAACGCAAAAAATACAGAAAATAAATAAACTAACAATCAATTTTAAGCAACTTGGTAGCATTTACTAATCATGTCTCTTGGAGATCTCATTCTCCACGTATCAATAATCACCTCCCCTCATGCTCAAACTTGATCACTGTACTTGATCACTATTTATGATATAACTATAAATAGAGATATCAAACTTGCTTCTCAACTTGTCTTCCATTTGGAACTAACTTTCTTGTAGACCTTGCATTGTTGTAGAATCACTCCCTACTTGAGACAACCTTGCCTTGTCTAATAAATGCAAACCATGCGGTGCTATATAACCTTGTCTCACTTCCTACTAGGGACTTAGACTACAGCCTTGCCTGGTTTACTCTTTGCAAACCTTGCCTTTCTGTATGTCCTGGCCACTCTTGAGTATCTGACCCACACACTTGTCTTGCTTACTCACTACAAACCGTGCCTTTTTGTGTATGTTGGCCATTCTAGAGTTCTGGGCCTACAGACTTGCCTTGCTTGCTTAATGAAGATGAATCCACCTAGGATCTTAATTCCTCACTTTTAGATAGATAATAGAACTACCCGATCTACCCATACTAAACTATTATAGAATCAAGATATGATTCCTTCGATAAAGCTAAGAACTCTAAAGTCTATTTCTAAATTTGGCATTCTAGTCAAACTTTATTTACCCTTTTTTTATTCCACAAATTTGAAGTCTATACTTCTTGTGAAATAAACTTCTTTGTTCTATACACATAGAAATATGCACCAGAACTCATAACTATGTAATTATAGTAACCACTTATGAACTAGATACTTAATTTATAAGCATCCTAAACTTGTAGGTGTTCTTCGAGTTCTCTTCTAAGGTATCAATTTACCTTGAGAACTCTTAGCTCTAACTTTCTAACTCATGAGACCTTGGTAAAACTAACCTTTGTCTCACTTTCTTCTTTGTACAAAAGAGAAAGTCCTTTTACTTGAAGATTCTCATCTCTTTCTAAATGTATTGCTTTAAATATTTTCCTTTTAAAGCTTGATTTTATTTCTTTGGATCATAATGCCAATTGCATTCTTTCTTGATCATGGAATCTTTGAGGACTAACTATCCTCTATTCTAGGTTCTAACTAGACATCCTAGAATTCTAACTTATGAACTACCAAGTTCCTCATTCTAATGACCTTGGCAATGATGTTTACCCTTTATCTTAAGACCTCCCTTGGTCTTATCCTTGTATTAATTTCTCCAATCAATGATATCTACTAGATATCCACATCTCATACTTTTCTTTTATCAAAGTGATACTAGTCATTCATCTTGATCATTATATAGTTTGAATATTCTACGTATATTCAAAACAAGTAAGTGACAGCGGAAAAGAAACAATGACATGCCTTTGCTCAATGAAACATGAAGAAATAGGAAAAATTTACTATGCTCTATATGCTTGCATGCATATGCATACTAATTTTCTAAAACTTTCAGCAGCATAACGATGTAATTTTGAAAACCGAAAAAAAATTACGACAAGAAATTTCTGTGATAATGGTGTCGGTAGACACTACCTATCTAGAAATAGACCGAAAGGGGATTACACACCTTGACAAATTTCGCAATGCCGACAGGCATAATATAACTACAAGTAGACCGAAAGGGGATACACACCCTGATAAATTTATGGTTTTCTCTTTGCTTACCTGCAAGAAAAATAGTTACTTGTCCCTGCAAGAAGAATACATGCATCGCACAATATGAATTCGCATCTAAATTACGAGTATAGTCTATGTGCTATGCAAAATTGTGTGTTCTATATGCAATTTGATGCAAAAAGAGAGCAACAATGATTTGGAATAGTTTAGTGTGAACATTTGGCCATCATGCAACACTTATTCCCATTACTACCAAAGCAGTTCTCATTACTACCAAAGTACCTTAGGGTATCCCCTGAGCTTAGGACCTTGGCTAGCTGGCTCTTGTCCCTCACACACATGTATTGATCCCTATAGATCAAATAGACTGATCCCTGTGGATCAATGATCCCTATGGATCAATGTCTGACAACATTGTTTCATAGCAAAGTTATCTAGGGTATATGTTGTTGATTTAATTCTTTTGCATCGTTTTTAAGGTCATGATGAACAAAGAGTTATAGATGATGTAGCGTTAAAAATCTTGAAAGTCGTAAAATTCATAAACTCTATATTTTTGTTAACTAACAGGAAGTGTTCAAGCAATAAGTATTGCTCAACATGGGGTGTTGATCAACTTTGTCAACACTCTTTTTGTACTTTGAATGTATGTTTCCATTCTATAGGGATGTAATGTACATTCAAATAATAGAGAGTGGGTACAACCTCCTAGAGTATTATAAATAGACTGATTTGATGGTTCTCCGATGGGGCTTGTACAATCTCAACGAGGGGTTTGTGAGCAATTGATATATCACTCCGGGTGATTCCTAAGGTGGGAGTATTTTTCTAAATCACGTACTTCTATCATAAATGTAAGGGTAAAGGAAATGCAAAAGATGACAAGGACCTAGTGGAATGGTAAATGTATTGATTCGCAATCCTCATGCTAGGGTAATAACTTAGACTGCTGCGTGTGTGCGTGTTATTGTACTTCTGTGCACAAGATGAATGTCTGTGTGAAGAATCCGTTACTTCATCATCTCTCTAGTTTGAGATAATTTCAAATAGTTTAAGTGACACGATCATTAAAAATTTATAATGTGCATAGAGACGATAATCAAAAAAGGTATATCGTGGTGGGATGAAAGCAAAGATTAGCAGCGCTGATCAGGAGACCGTCCATCGCACTGAAGAAGTACGACGCAGCAGACCATGAAAGCTTGATTCGAATCATCTGAAAGCAATAGCACTGAAGAAGGGCAGCAGCCAGCAGCTCGCGCATTTTGTGGATGAAGAAGCATCCCGGTGTCCGTCGCGATTGATTGAGGTTTGTCCGTCGCGATCTAGTGTGGATTCCGATGACAGAGTGTTGGTCTCTCGCGTTGAATTGAGAATTGTCCGTCACGATTGATTGAGATCCATCATCCGTCGCGATTGATTGAGTCGAGGTGTGGCAGCGATTGTCCGTGTCAGTGTTCATCGTGATTGTCCCGGAAGAAGTTTTGCCCAGCACCGTTGCCAGTTGGAGGCTCGAGCAGTGAACTTTGCAATTGATTGAGGATCGCGATTGATTGAGGTTGAGAGGGAGCGTTTCTCCGTGTGTGTGTCCTTCGCGATTGTCTCGGAAGGTGTTTCACCCAGTGCTGTTGCCAGTTGGAGGCACTTTCACGCGATGTTCCGTGTCCAAGTTCTTTGTCCATTGGGTATGATTGTACCTCGTTTGATGTCCTTCGCCTTTGCCTCGTGGGATGCCCTTGTCACAGCCTGTTTTTCTATCCAGCCCTTTTCAGTGCTTGGGGGGTATGCCTTGTGGCGCCAAATTGTGTGCAACTATGAGGGGTACTAGTACTCCTCATACCAAGCTCTCATTGCCTTCTTCAGCACGAGTTGGTAATCGAATATAAACGTGTTCTGGCAATCTTCTTGGTGTCCCTTGTGTTGGCTAATGCATTTTGTGGGTTTGAACATCTCAAGTGGTATCAGAGCAACGACCCTAGGGGAAGCCTTTGGACGGGCAGACTATCACACCAGTGCTGGCAGCGCCATCCAACGTCCCGGGCCCATCTGTGGGAAGTTCTTTGACGTCGCAAGAGGTCTTTTTCCCTCCCTCCCTCCCTCAAGCAAGGCAACCCCTTGCCCCCCCCCCCCCCCACTCAAGCAAGGCCCTCCTTGCCCTCCCCCCCCCGCCTCAAGCAAGGCACCCCCTTGCCCCCCCCCCCTCAAGCAAGGCACCCCCTTGCCCTCCCGCCGTCCCCGCGCTATCCACTGTTGGCCCCGCGCTACCCGTCGCCGTTCCCGCGCTATTCACCGTCGCCTTCGCGCTATCTGCCGTCTGCCCCACCCTTACCCGTCAAGCAACTGCGAACTCTGTTTAACCGGTGAATCTCTCCCCTCGCTGCTAGGTGCCCGCGTGCCCTAGACTCCCTCCTCGTACTCTCTCTCTCCCTCCTGAGTTGCCGCCGGTTGGCTCCACGCCACCATGGCCAGCGAACACGACGTTGGCACGGCCGGTCTAACTTCGGGGACGGAACGCGCCAAGAACGTGACTGAACGGCGCCGACGTCACAAGGCCCAACGGGCTGCCTTAGAAGAGGAACTCAACCGCCTTCTCTTGCTGAACGCCGAGCTACATGAACGGCTCCAGGAGGCCGAAATCAACGCCGAGATCCACACCAAACCCGATTCCGACCAAGCTCCACCACATCCTGATCCTGTCCACCATCGCATAGGTAGACTCGAAGACACCCTCTCTAGATGAACTACCCTAGTAGAATCCCATCTCTTAGCCAAGGACCAATCTCAACCCCAACCACATCCGCAGTCAAGCACCCAACCGGCACCCCAACCCACCCCGACACATACATCCCAACAGCCACCAACTCCTTTAAACCCAACCCCGATCACTCAAATGCAACCGGTGGACATCGACGATCCCGACTCCTTCGGCTTCTTCAAACCGAACCCCCCCGACAAGTACCGAGGCGGCTGAAGCTCCATTGCCATCAACCGATGGATCGAAGGTATGGAAAGCTACCTCCAGATGCTCCGGGTTGGCCGCAACCATTGGACGCGCATCGCCGGCCAATTCTTACAAGACGAAGCCTCAACATGGTACATGGTAGAACATAAGAAGCAAGCCTAGACCTCATGGGATCATTTCACGACGGCCATCGTCGAATACTTTGTACCTCGCAACGAAGCATTCCAAGCACGTGACGAATGGCGCAACCTCCGTCAAGACAAGTTCATCGGGCCTTATGTATCACAATATCGTAGGCTCATGCTTCGCATCAACGACATGGCTGAAATTGATCGCCTACACGGCTTCCTTTATGGGTGCTCCCCGTACTACCGCAAAGAAGTGGAGAAGCAAGACCCCCAAACCTGGGAGGACGTAGTCCGCATCGCCTAACGGCTCAATGACGCTTACTCCAACCGGCTGGCTCGTTCAACCGACGGAAGCCAAGCTACCCACAAGGACTCAACCTCCAACAAAGAGCAAACCTCCACATACCGAAGATCATCCGAACAACAACGTGGTCAAGGTTTCAAAGCCCTCCCGGCCCCACCAGACAACCGTTCAAGATCCCCTAACCGAAGCAACCAAACCCGACGTGACCCCCGGCTGGTGTGCAAACATTGCCAAGGCAGTCACCCCACTGAGAAATGCTGGCGGAAACGAACTGACACTAGAGTGCAAGCAACGAAGACCGAAGAGAGCCGGTGCACCTGTAAGCCCGAATGGCATGACGAGCCACTCATAGCTGCCGTAGCGTGTGCGGAAGGCCGTCTTCTCGATGTGTTCCTGTGCCACCCTGATTTGATGGTACCCGGATCGGAGGTCTATGCGCGTGAAGTATCGTGCTTTGCCCAGGCGGTCTAGAAGTTCCTCCATCATGGGCACGGGGTATTTGCTCTTGATTGTGCCTTTGTTGAGTGCTCGGTAGTCGATGCATAGGCGTAGGGAGCTCTCTTTCTTCTTCACAAATAGGACCGAGGCTCCATATGGGGAGCTACTTGGTCGGATGTATCCTTGCACTTCAAGTTCATGTAATTGCCTCTTTAGCTCCTGAAGGTCGGCCTCATTCATCCTGTATGGCGCTCGCGACGGTGGTGGGTGGTCCGGGAGCGTGTCGATCCGATGTTGGACATTACGTAAGGGGGGAAGACCGGGTGGAAGAGTATCCGTGAGAACATCAAAAAATTCTTCCATTAGCATCTGGAAACTTGGGTGCCCAATCTTTGAGACGTCGATCGGCCGTGGTCCCGTCTCCTCTGCGACCGGTCTAAGAACGCATAAGTGTGCGATCCCGCCTTGATAGACTGCTCGTCGAAATTGCTTGTGTGATAATGGTGATGGCGTGTGTGTGGAGGTTGACGTTCGAGCTTGTGCTTTCTCTTTGCTTGTATGTTTCTGCTTCGATTCCCTTGGTTCACTGTCAGAAGGCTCGTCCGTACGAGGAGTCTGGACTCGATTGCAGTCGACGACGATGGCCTGCCAACTCTGATTGAGAAGTACTTTGTCTACCCCTTTGCTGAAAAAGGAGATCATGTGTTTATCCATAAACTCGAGGCCTAGAATGACTTCGAATGTTTCCATCGGTATAATCAGGAAGTTCAGGTGACCAAACCATTGGCCTAACATGACCGGAACACTGTCGGCGTAACGCACATGACTGGCCTCGCCCTGAGCAAAGACCACGGATATGCGGAGCCGTTTACCGAGCTTTAGTCCAAGGCGTTGAGCACACTGCGGAGTCATGAAGTTGTGGGTTGCACCCGTGTCCAGCATCACCGGCATGCGTTCGCCTGTGACTTCTCCCATAATGAACACTTAGTGTATGATGGGTAATGCAACTGAATGGCATTGAGCCTTGCCCTTTGATGTGGACGGTCTGCGGGGGGAGGAGTCGTCTGATTCATCGCTGCTGTGAATCTCGGTGATTTTCTCGCCAAACCAAGCAAGTGCGAGTTCTGCATGAAGAAGGTGGAATTCTTGGGGTTCATCGTTTCGGAACTAGGCCTCCATGCCGACCCCCAGAAAGTAGAAGCAGTACTCAAGTGGGCACCCCCAAAGACCATCAAAGAGGTGCGAGAATTCATCGGCTTTTGCCAATTTCTCCGCCGTTTCATCCAAGGTTTTAGCAAGATCGCGGCCCCACTCTTGGAGTTGGTCAAAGAAAAGGAGCCATTCAAGTGGGGAGCAGACGAAGAAGACGCCTTCGAAGCATTGAAAGTCCCTATGTGCAATGCCCCGGTTCTCAAACTTCCAGAGTTCGACAAACCTTTTGAAGTTCACACAGATGCATCAGGCTTAGCCATCGGCGGCGTCCTCTTACAAGACGGACAACCCATTGCATACGAGTCGCATAAACTCACCGGCCGCGAGCTTAGATGGAGCACACATGAGCAAGAAATGTTAGCCGTTATCCACTGCCTATGCAAGTGGAGGCACTACATTTTGGACAAGCACACAAAGGTCTTCACGGACAACATCTCCTTGAAGTACTTTACATCTCAACCCAAGTTAAGCCCAAAGCAAGCACGATGGCAGGATTTTCTTGCCGAATTTGATATCGAAATCATTCACAAGCCGGGCAGACAGAACGTGCTGCCAGATGCACTTAGTCGAAGACCCGAGCTCCAGGCGATATCCATCGTATCTTCAGATCTCAGAGGCAGAATTCAACGAGCACAAGCACAAGATGCCCAAGTTCAAGAAATACTTCAGAGAATGCAAACGGCTCAAGCCCCGCAGCGCTATACACTACAAGAAGGCATTCTCCACCGCAAAGGGAAAATTTATGTCCCGAACGACTTAGAGCTACGCAAAGAGCTACTGTGGGAGGCACATGACTGCAAAGTGGCCGGCCATGGAGGTCAAAACCGCAGCTATGAAACGCTCCACAAACACTTTTATTGGCCCCGCATGAAGGCACAAGTCCACGAATATGTAGAAACATGCCCAACATGTCAGTAGTTCGTCAAGATCGGGTAAAGCCCGCCGGCCTTCTACAACCACTCCCGATTCCCAACCGACCGTGGGACATGATTAGCATGGATTTCATCACTGAACTCCCACCGTCTTTGGGGTTCAACACCATCTTCGTTGTGGTGGACTACTTCACCAAACAAGCACACTTTATCCCGCCAAACCCCCGCTCAACGCCAAGGCCGTGGCTCAGCTTTTCTTCACTCACATCGTGAAGTATCACGGGTTGCCTCTCGCCATAGTGTCAGACCGGGATGGCCGTTTCCTAAGTCGGCTATGGACCGAGCTTTTTCGCATCTTGGGGATGCAACTTAGGTTCTCCTCATCATATCACCCACAAACAGATGGGCAAACCGAACGAGTCAACCAGACGATCGAAGATTACATCCGAAACTATGTTAGAACGGACCAAAAGGATTGGGCGAAGCACTTAGACATTCTGGAGTTTCACTACAATGCTTCCATCCACTCAAGCACGAAGATGACCCCATTCGAGTTGGCGACCGGCAAAGAGGTAATCACGCCCTTGGCTCTCACGCAAGACTCCACACTTGCAACAAACGACCCCGAGTGCGGCGCCTTCTTGGATCAGTGGAAAACAAAGTTAGAAGAGGCAAAGTCCAGCTTGCAAAGAAGCAAAGAACGCATGGCTCGCTACGCAAACAAGAAACGACGACCTGGCGAAGAATTTCAAGTCGGCGACCTTGTCAAACCCGACTCCAAGTACGGACGCGAGATCCCGGTGCTGCACGACGGAGAGAACCAGTTCGAGGCAGAAGCTATCTTACGGGACGGGATCACTCGCGAAGGTCCCCAGTTCCTCATTAAATTCAAAGGACGACCCTTAGTCGATTCGGACTGGCTTCCGGCCAACACCTTTGGGCCCGACCATCCATTAGTTCGAAAGTATTATCGCTACACTTAAGCCCCTTTGGCTATGAGCCCCATGTAATGTTCCCAAATTTTGTAATCACACCAACTTTTGTAAGACCCGAACCCGCTTGTTGAGGACACCAAGCTCTTCAAGCCGGGGGAGGATGTCACAACCTGTTTTTCTATCCAGCCCTTTTCAGTGCTTGGGGTACTAGTACTCTTATTGTGCGCAACTATGAGGGGTACTAGTACTCTCATACCAAGCTCTCATTGCCTTCTTCAACATGAGTTGCTAATCGAATATAAACGTGTTCTGGCAATCTTCTTGGTGTCCCTTGTGTTGGCTTATGCATTTTGTGGGTTTGAACGTCTCAGCCCTCGCATTTGATTGTCTTGATTTAGGAGCTGTTCTTCGCCTTTGCCTCGTTGGATGCCCTCGCGTTTGATTGTCTTGATTTAGGAGCTTTTAGTGGTGCGTTGAAATGTCAAGTTGATTACCTCAAAAAGTCAATGCTTGGAGATTCCTCTAGCGGAACTCAAAACTCGTTTAGCTTGCTTTGATGATTAAAAGCTTCAAATTCGGATTTCTTCCAAATTTTCATTGGTGTTTACATTGTCCATCATGGAAATGGAGGAGATTAAGGCTTTTATAGACACGCATTTCTACAAGTGTTGAAGCTTCTTCTCATGTCAACATGTGTCACAAATTCAATCAAAGTCATCTATTGTATCACAAATTCAAACCGGCATTAAGTGTTGTGTGCAAAGGAGTAAATAATAGTAGAGACAAAGGAACATTGAATTGAGGTGGTAAAGGTATTTTTTGTGACCCATCGCATCAGTGTGGTGTTGGGCATCCCTTCATCATTATGTGGGTCGAGGTCTTCCTTGGGGTGTTCTTTCTTTGGGATTGTGAAAGTATTTACCAGCTACGCGATTTGGGGTCCCCGCGATGACTTCGGCGGCCCCCTCCCTCGTGGTAAGTAACCTGGCCTCGAACGAGGGGGTAATTGGTAGCCTGGCCCGTACTTTGGTGGGGGGATCTTGTGTCGTTCCTAGGGCCTCTAAGGGTGTTGAGCCTCCCTTGGTGTCTCTTAGTAAAGCTGCAATTCTATCCAAAAAAGAAGAGCTTAAGAAAATATGCCTCATTGGACAAGTGTTTGGCCCTAGGCCTCTGCTTGAAACTGTGTGCCACTCGCTTCGAAAAGAGTGGTTCCTCTGCGGGTTCATTCTTAGCAAGTGTCAGTTTTTACTGGCTAGTCATATGTTGCTAGTCTTTGAGAATGAAGATATGTCATTCCCAGCCCTCAGTGTGGGAACTTGGAAACTAGGGCATGCGACCCTATGTCACTTCAGATGGTCCCTTTATTTAATTCCTCACAAATCGAAAGCTCTCCACTACCCTCTCTAGGTCGAGCTTACTAACCTGTCGTACTTCTCATACAACTTTGTGTGGGACATCCTATCTCCAATTGAAAAGTTGTTGGCTTCACAGAAGGATGTTTGTGGTCTCATTTATGAAGGTGTGAGGCACTCTTTCAACACTCGGTGGCACCCTCAAATCTGTATCGAGGAAGACCTTAACATGCCGCTTCCATAAAAGATCAAAGTGGACCTCCTCAAAGGGCACGTCTGGGAACAATATGTTCATTACAAAAATATAGCTAACGCATGTTTTCGTTGTGGTCATCAATGACACATGATTAAAGATTTCCGAGTGAGACAAAAAAGCAAACAAATACAAGAAGCATGCAAAAACACTCAAGACAACAATGGGACTCTGAATCACTCGATGAACGAAGAGGAAGTTAAGGTCTCCCGAATCCCAAAGGCCAACTCAGAGGGGTTCACCAAAGTTAGAAGAAGAAGGAAAACAAGTCCTAGGGAGACTTCTACGAGAAACCATATTCCAAATACCCCGCCCCCTCCCAAACAACTTGTACTATAATCTAAAAAACAAGATTAATGAGGTGGACTACCCAGATAGGAAGTAGTTTGAATTGGATCCCACGGAGGAAGCCCTAGACATCCCTTACAACAAAGAAACCCACTAGGAGGGCTCCACTACAAGCACAGAATACGGTTTTACCACTAGTAATGAAGATAATATGGATAGTGAAAGTTTCATCATTGGATCGACAATTCTGAAAACTGTTTCCTATTCATCCCAATAGGAGGCCTCTCGCAAGGGAAAACAACATATTGACTTGCAAAAACAAATTACTAAGTCGCGACCACCTCCCAATAAAAAAGAAAGATGAATCCAAGAGGAAAAAGGATAAGACCCCATCCTGCAAAGAGGGTAACAAACGGCAATGTTCATCATCTTGTTAAATGCTAGGGCACTAACTAACCCCTCAAGAATGGCCATCATTGGTCAATGGATTCGTGACGTTAGCCTAAACCCTACATTTATCTATTTTCAAGAGACTAAAATTAATGGAGCAAACCTCCAAAAACATCTTAGATAGATCTCCCGGACCCATGTCTGGATTTTGACGTCACATTGTGGGCATCCGGTGGGATGGTTATTGGTATAAACAAATTGTTCTTTGGAAAGTTTGAGAACTCCATTGATGATCAGATCCATTGTTGGATTTTCGTTTCCTTTGGTGCCCCCTTTCGATTCACATTGGCAACCACAAATTCACAAGGATGATCTTGACCCTATTGGGAAACGTTGTCGGGTCGTGAGAGATGCTCGGATGGTGGATCAAGTCATCCGCCTAAATCGTTCGGCACACGCGGGGTGTCTATAGCAAACTCAGGCTTATGAAAATAAGGGTTCTAATGTCAAAACAATATAAATTACCTAATTCTATGACTGAAACTAAAGTTCTCTTATAAAAGTAAATAGTTTTAATTAACTATGGACCGTAAGGACGGGCAGCCTCGTACATAGCAACAGCTTCCTGATATGAGATTGAAACTTCCATAATGGGTTCTTCTACTAAACTGTCAGGTAAGCTAGAGGGTTCTGGTCTGTCTAGAGTTGGCGGAATATTTTCAATATTTTCAATAGTACTGTTTTCAGACTCATGAACTAACTTAGAAGACATCAAGGAAAGTAATGGAAAAACTAATGAAACAATATGATGCTAACTGTTTGAATGAATTAATTGATATGCTAATGGTTCGAAATAATAATTCTAATACAACTGGAAGCCTAAACAATTGGATAACTGTCTAGTCAATTGGATAGTTGACTAAATGAGAAATAAGATTTAAATGGATCTTTAAGCTGCCGCTTCACTTCAATTGTCTTCACTTCACTTTAATTGATTGTAATCTTCAGTGCTGAAAACAAAACATTAGCGATATTAGTACATTTCAATAAAAAATCATTAATCTCATACAAATACACATGCTCATTCATTCCTATATGCAATTTACATGCATAACATAATATCAATCATGCATACATATGCACTTAATATACTTATGCATTCATCATTTAATATATGCATCACATACCATACATTCATATGCATTTATTTACTTATACATTCACATGCATACATATACATATGCACACACATGCTCTTATGCGCACACACACATACATTTGTATGCACATGCTTTACACATTTCATTCATATGTTCTAATTTACTTCATACACATGCATATATAATTTCACACGCATGCTTAACATAAGCTAAAACACATGCTAACAATAGGTTCATACATGCAAACATGCATTTGCATTAACACATGCATTTAAATGTTCACATATATGCAAACATATGAACACATACATTCTAATGCATCCATTCATATGTATGAATGCTCATACATCCAAGCATAAATATATATATGTAACCATCTATAAATATATGCTTACATTGAAATTAGAAAATTGAATGAATTATTGATAAAATATTTTACTTAAGTATATCATAGAATATTCTCTCTCTCTATGACTGTCAATCTCTCTCTCTCTTTCCTTTCTCTCTCTCTCCTTCTCTTTCCTCTCTCTCTCTCTCTCCTTCTCTTTCCTCTCTCTCTCTCCTTCTCTTTCCTCTCTCTCTCTCTCTCTCTCTCCTTCTCTTTCCTCTCTCTCTCTCCTTCTCTTTCCTCTCTCTCTCTCTCTCCTTCTCTCTCTCTCTGTCTCTCTCTCTCTCTCTCTCTCTCTCTCTCTCTCTCTCTCTCTGTCTCTCTCTCTCTCTCTCTCTCTCTCTCTCTCTCTCTCTCTCTCTCTCTCTCTCTCTCTCTCTCTCTCTCTCTCTCTCTCTCTCTCTCTCTCTCTCTCTCTCTCTCTCTCTGTGCGCGCGCTGCACGCTGCAGCCGCCGTGGAGGGGGGAAGAGACAAAAACAACGCTCAATCTCTCTCTTCGCCCTCTCTCTCTCTCTATCACCGTCGATGCTAACTACCAAGTCTGTCAGACTTTACGCGTGACCAGGCCGCCGCTAGAGGGAGGGCATAAATCGTTTTCTCTCTCTCTCTTTCTGTGACCCGTTTTCTCTGACACGGGTGCAGCCGCCTGCCATTCCCATCTCCCACTTTCTCTCTCTCTTCAGGTGAGCCATGCCCCATCGATTTTCTCTCTCCTCTGCCTCCTTCTCACACCTCTTTCCACTGTCGTCCTCTGCCCATCAGAGGCAGCAGCCGCCTAATCCTCAATCTCTGTCAGAGCGCTGCCAGAAGTTTCTCTCTCAGATTGAACGCGATCAACCTCTCTCTTACATGGAAGGAGTCGTGCAAGCATAGATTCTGCACAAAATGAAGAGCCAATGTGAGCATTAAAGGAGTAGGTGCACCTAGCTTCAGGCGGCCAGAGAGTAACAGAGCATAGATCTTTGCGCTTGAGACAGCCCATAGATGGATTGTCAGAGGAAAACATTGTGATCTCTTCGACAGAGATGAGAGAGAATTGTGTTATGTCAGATATGATCGAGCTTATTGAAGATGAATCCTTTAGCATTGTGTAAAATTAGCGCTTCAGAGATTCAACACTTCAAACATTTGATGTGGTCAAAAACATAGAACATAGTCGGATCGTCCTCTGAACACAGAGTATACAGAACTGAGCGTAGCATGCTAAGGATCTCATAATTTAATAACAACTATCTGCGTATCTAGTTAACAGAAAAAGAAACACTATCAACGATCTCTCTCTGATATTTACTATGAGCCTCTAAATCTGCAGCACTAACCATTTCCTTCTCTCTCTAACGATGCAGATTTATCAAAAGAGTTAAGAACAATGAGCACATTGTTTACGTATTCAGAACAACAGGGAGGAGAAGACAAGAAGAAGATGACTACCTGAAAACAAAACATTAGAAAAACCTCAAGAAGCAAACACATTTATATATACACACAAATCCTTTCTAAACCATTCTTTTAGTTTCCTTCTTTATTTCTCATCCATTCTTTTAACCACTAACTTTCACCACACTTTTAATTAACTTTTCTCACACAACCTCTCTTTTAATTAACCCCACACTCACCACTCTTTGTACACACCTTTTTTTACACTTTAAATGCATATTTTGTTTCTACCACTCTTTTAACTTGCACTCTCAACTACCACACTTTGAAACTATTCACTTTAACCACTTTAGTTACACATTCAACTCACACCACACTTTAATCACTACTTACATACACCATTCATTATTTATCCACTTCTTTTCATTTTAATTGAATTATCCTAAATTAAATAATTCATTAACCTTAGTTTATGATTCTAATTCTTTAGAACCTTAGAAATATAGGTACATACACTATTTAATAAATAAATTAAACCATAATTTATTCTTGTAAGTTAATCAATGTTTAGATATAGATCAATTTCATTAAATGTTAATTATTTTATCCCTTGAAACATCCTAAACCCTTAGAAAACCTACTTAAAACCCATCAAAAACCCTACTAAAATCCTTTGAAAATCATTGATAACCTATTAAAATCTTTCTGATCCCTTGTAAACCCTAACATGAACCCATTAGAATCTTTTGAGACCCTTCAGATGAACCTAATTGACATAAAATCATATGAACTTAGAAAACCCTAGGGTTAAATACCCATGAATCATGCATGTATAAATGTAAAATATTCATTAATATGAAATTAGAGTAAACCCTAATATGAACATGTATTCTTTATCATTTCCTGTATCTGCAAACACTTCAAAAATAGTTAATTCTAATCAACATAATTGTTTAACAGTGATATACAAGGTTAGAATTCACCAATTAAGTTAATTGAATTTTATCTGGTCATCAACTGGAAAGTTGAAAACTTTCCGACATTCGCCCCGGCCAAACCTGTGCATCCTCCGGATGCGCCAACTTGCAGATCATAGAAAGCAATATCAAATTCTTTTGAAAATTATTCATGAATCAAACTAAAATTGTCGGTATATAAAAAATGCTTCTATCATTAGTACATCTTCAAATAGCAAAGAAAAACTTATAAAATTATGTAAACTTGAATTTAAACCATTTTGTTCAATGCATGAATTGAAAACAGGTTTTAGAAGGAAACTATAGAAGTCATTCAAATAGTGTTCGTACTAACTCTTCTATTAACTCTGTTCATAAGTAAAGCATATGTTATATAGGCCTTCTATCCTCATCTCCTAACCATTTGCCATTAAGATACAAAACTAACTCCCCTCTAGCATACATCCGCCTTATATAGCCCGCTTTTCAAATCAGAAGTGATTTCGAGACCACAACTGATTTATTTGATTTTTCTTTTATCTTTTTTTTTTTTTTTTTTAAATCATAATTTTTCCTTTTTGTCATTGTTCATCATATACAGCAACCATTAATGTACTGTTTTCAATTTTTCTTCGCAACTTTTTTGATGAAGGGAAAAAGGCTTAACCCCTAATCAGAGCAAAGGATCTAGAGGTAAGCTAAAGCAGGAACTAGGATCTCTTTTGCTAAATGGGTCAGATTTAAGGAAGCTTACCTATATAAAACAAGTCTACTTCTACGAGGAGTTGCAAGTTAAGCGTTCCTTCAACTATTCATATGACAGCCATAGGTCTCTAATTCCTATCTTCTATTCAAGCACATTCCTACTTCAGTGTAAATTCTATTTTTCATAATTTTATAAGAAGTTTCTTAACCTAGCTGAAGAATGTACATTTCTAACTATGCTAATGCATGGAAAACCAAAACTTAAAACGTTAATTAGGGTTAGAACTGTTTCACCTGATCTATATTGATTCCATCTTTAGTATTGCCTTTCATCCAAATATTGTTTTGATTGCTTAAATTTGAAACTGCATGTACTATCTCCTGCTCTTCATCTTTAGTCTAACAATCAGCTCCCAATCTTCATGCTAATCCTGAAAAATAACTCACTCAAAATCTTGTGAGAAACAAAATTATTAGCAAACTCATACAAAAGGTAGCAATCCAAGATAATATTTCTCGATAGTCCATCTGTAAAACCCAAAGCAATATTAAATCAAACTTTGTAGCTTTCATAATATTCCTTTGTAATATCCAATCATCTAATTTTGCTTGTCCTGCATCAAACCACTCACAAACGTGATTAAAAAAAACCATATTTGATTCATTAATGAAATTCATAATTTTCTTTATAAAGAAAGTAAAACAAATCCATATAAATACCTTTTTGATAAGGAAGTAGGTTATAACTCCCATATAAATACCTTTTTGATGAGGAAGTAGGTTATAACTCCCATATAAATACCTTTCTGATGAGGAAGTAGGTTATAACTCCCATATAAATACCTTTTTTATAAGAAAACCAAAACAATTTGATTCATCTTTATGCATCTTAATTTGTTCTTCAAAGACGTGTTAAAACTCAACCAGCAATAGCTAGACACGCAAAATTATTAAATTTCATATTCAAATCTTCTCTTGGTTTTCCTGCAAAAGAAACCCACACTAAAGAAATTCATTCATACATAACTAATCATGCTCATCATCAACCATTACTTCATACATTTCATCATCTCTTTGTTTAAATAATTTAATTCTTTTGCCAGCAATTAAGTTTTTAAGAGGCGTGCCATCTAATTCGCGTAAGGCATACGTTCCATTATCATAGGTTTTGACTACCACATAAGGTCCAAACCAACGTCTTTTTAGTTTTCTACGGGCATCATACTGAGAATCAAACGTACTATCATACAGTAAAACCCAATCATTAACATAAATCGGCTTTGGCCTTAACCTATGTGATTTATCAAAATACTTCTTGTTTTTCAATCGAGAATCTTTTAGTTTAACTATAGCCTCTTCTAAACGTTCATTCCCTTGCTCTAACTGCTGGATTCGCAGAGCTAATAAATCTTCTGTTGACAAATTATCTTCCCATGGTAACGTAGTCCAAGTAAGAATTTGCGTATGCACAGGGAAAATTGGTTTCTGGCAATACATCAACTCTGTCGGCATATACCCCGTCGTTCTAGTGCAGGTCATTCTATCGGCCCACAACGCAAATGGCAGATAAGTTGGCCAATTTTTAATTTCTCCATTACAAGCTTTGGAAATTGCTTTAATAATAGGAGAATGCCCTCGCTCAATCTTCCCATTAGCTTCAGGATTGTAAGCAGTAGTAAGGGCTAAGCGAATTCCATGCCTAGCAAAGAATTCTCTAGCCTCCTGTGCATCTAACTCTCCCCTATCAGCCACTACCTTTTCTACATAACCAAACCGTGAAATAACATCCTCAAGAAGAAATTTGCATACATTCAAGGTTGTCTTAGATCTTAAAGCTCGGCCTTCTACATGATTCGTAAGATCTTCACGTGCCAAGACTATATATCTCATCTTATTGATACCTTTGGGCATGGTAACTAAGTCTATAACCCATTTATAATGGATGCATGGTGGATAGGTAGGATGCAATGGATCCCTATGTTTGACTGAGGAATGAATCTGACATACATCACATGAAGTAACATAATTTTTAACAGTAACATAAATCCCTGGCCACCAGTATCCTTCTCTAATTTTTTCATACGTAGCTACAAAACCTTTATGACCTGCCCATAAAGTATCATGCATACTCTTCATGACTTGTAACTGAAGATCCTTAGTACCTAGTACTCGTTGTGGCAATCTAATTTTTCCCCTCGCATGTCTCCAAATGAAACCATCTTTCAGAAAAAAGTTGTAAGCTCTTTTCCTAATATTCCGAAATCTATTTGAAGACCATGAAGGTGCCCTAACCAAAGTACTTAAATACTTTCCAATATCCT
This sequence comes from Ceratopteris richardii, assembly GCA_020310875.1. Lineage (NCBI taxonomy): Eukaryota > Viridiplantae > Streptophyta > Polypodiopsida > Polypodiales > Pteridaceae > Ceratopteris > Ceratopteris richardii. Next base: position 94,376,386 of record CM035428.1, on the reverse strand, counting down.
GCCACTCTCCTTCGTATTCTTCAATATTAAACTGTTCATATGCGTATGCTTTAGAATCATAATTAATTGCATTTATTTCTAATTCTATTTCTTCCTCATTATCAAATCTAGCTCGAGAAAGCATATCAGCCACAGGATTAGATTTACCTGCAATATGTATCAAAACAGGATTTATAAACTTGATGTATGAAATCCATCTAAGCATGGCAATGTCGGGTGATGAACAGTTTGTAATCATTCCAATCAGAGGTAGACAATCTGTCTCAACTATTACATTTGCACCTATAAAATATTCTTTATCGGTTTTTAATGCCGTGACTAAACCCCATAGTTCTCGTTTAATTTGCGGATAATTTCTTTGCGTATCGTGTAAAATCTTTGCTCCAAATCTCACAGCATACCTATTGCCCTCTTCATCGTCCTGACCAATAACCCATCCTATTCCTATAGGGCTCGTATCAACAGTTAAAATGATAGGCTTTTGATCAGTATAATCTACTCGCTTTAAAATAGGAGCTTCAAGAAGTAATTTCTTTAACTTTTTCATAGCTTTTGAGTGTTCTTCAGTCCAAAGAAACTTTCGATTCTTCCTTAGTAAAGCATAAAGACAGTTTGCAACATGTGCATAGTGTGGGATCCAGATGGCATAAAACACACAAGCACCAAGGAATCGTCTTACCTCACTAATATTACTACAGGTTTCAGAAATCTTGTTTATAGCGTCGACTTTAGGTGGATATGGCCTCCGACCATAATGTCCACATAAATGTCCAACTATAAGTACCTCATTGACACCAAAAACAGATTTCTCAATGGAGAATGTGAGACCAACCTCTTCAAATCTCTGGAAAATCCTTTCACAGTCAAAGATATGATCTACTACAAACTTCCTGCAGCCAGAGGAATCTAAAGTTTCATCTTTCGTATTCTCAATACATCCTTTAATAGGAATGTCATCAATAAATGGCATGGCTATATTAGGAATGAAGTCGTGTAATACTGAATTCATGGCGTTCATCATATGCGCTACTGAATTAGTAGCTCCTTGCGGCAAAGTGCACATGCGAACTAAGCCTAAAGGAGTTTTCATGGTCGTAATGTCTCTACTTTCAATAGCAAGCTGAAATTGATCGTAGCCAGAATACAAGTCTCCCATTGAGTATATGGCATGACCAGCGAAGGCTTCAGCGAATTCTCCTACAATGGGCCCAGTACCTACATTCCTAATAGTAACCTTGTTAACAGGTTGTAAATCTTGAATGAACCGTAACTTGCCATTTTTCTTTGGAACAGTAAACCACCTATTTGAGTAGGGTGCAGACGATGGCTCTAAAATTCGCATGTGAATCTTTTCCTTAAGAAGCCGCATTAACTCTGGTAAATGGGCTTTCGGAACAGGTATGGATCGAAGATTCCATGGAATGTGAGGTACTGTAAAGATGATCATTGGTGGTACAATTTTTGGGTCTGCACAACCTATCTCATGGGAATATAAAGAAAATGCCTTTCCATGCTTTCTAATCACTCTTTGAAATAGTTCACGTTCCTCGGGTAACAAAAAATTTTCATCATTTCCTATCTTGATTAGCTTTAAAGTTTCTTCTGTGAAAGTATGACCTATATTTGTGCGCTCTCTTAAATAAGGATCATTGGTAACTTTCCTAAACTTCTCTTCACTCTCTCGTGGTAAAGATTGGGCAACCGGTTTAATTTTTTTATCAACGGTTTTGTATTTTGTATTTACTTTTGCTTCCTTTTCATTACTCATGACAAATTTAATAATCAAATCATATTCTTCAATAGAGTTTAAAAGTACAAATCTAAAATTTTCTTTTTCATGCAAAATATTTTGAAGTTCTTCAATCAATGAGTTTGCAGATAAAGTTTCAATTACGGTTTCAATGTGTTCATCAGATGAAATGAATCCTTTCTCTTTATAAAATTTTTCATAATGTTTTATAATCTTTTTAGGAATTTGTTTATAGTGACTGAATTGCAAATATGATGAAGGGAAATATAAAGAAAAACTATCTAAAGTATCTACAGATGGGTGCGAGACATCAAACCAAGAACCACCGTTGTCTCGCTCAACAGTGGCATCTAGGCAAAATTTTGATCATAATAAGTTCCAAACTCACGAAGAGGCATATGATCTTCACGTATCTTTTCATGAGAACGGATGGGCATCTTCCTAATTTGCTCCCTATTTCGTACATGGTTTGGGCTGACTATCATAACTTGGAGCGATTGAAGATCATCTTTAGATCTAATTCTTGCGTATGCTGAGCCGTCATCTATTACTTTAGTCTCCATTCTGGCTTCACATATGAATGGTTGACCTAAGATAATTTCATAAGAGCAGTTGTCCTGAATGAAAAAGTGGAATGTCTCAGAGATTCCACCTATCATTAGAGGTATGTTGGCACATGCTCCTAGGAGTGATCCACAACCATTGTCCGCGATTCGCATTATCCAACCGTGATTTTTATCAATAGGCCATTTAAACTTATCATATAATCCTTTCGAAATCACATTGATTTCAGACCCAGAGTCAATTAGGGCTGAAGCAGAATATGATCTCTTCTGATCTCCTAAGTTAACTTTAATCTCCGGTGTGCCTCTCGCCCAAAAACTTTTCCTAAAATCACTCTCTGAGTTTTTTGTTTCGTCATCTGGTACAATCGGCCCTAAGAAATTTTTGTTCACATTACAGATATTATCTTCTTCATCCTCTGAGTCTAAAGCAAGAGATTCATGAATCAAGTGAGTTACATCGGCAACATCTTGCATCTCTACCTCTTGTGACAGAGGGAATCTCTTCCTTTTAATTAGTTTAATAAAATTTTCCTTAAATTCAATTTTTGCTATTGAGAAGATTTGTTCTAAAGTCATTGTTACTGCACTTTTTAATAAGATGTCATACAATATTTCTTTCGAATCAACTTTTTGTTCAAGTTCAGAAATAAGAATAGCTTTCGGTACTCGTTTTGGTTTCTTTTCTGGTTTCTCTTCAAGTTTTGTTTCAGTTCTAGGAATTCGCTCTGCTTTGTCTGATGTTTGAGTTGGCTCACTAAACACAGGTTGTTTACCCTCCCTAATTTCTTTTCTTCGCTCCTCATTTGTTTTAGAACTTTCGCCTTGTTCAAACTGAACTTTCTTAGGCTTTGGTTCATCTCTCATTTTACTTCTAGTCATTCGTCTGCCTGAATCATTTGTATCTTGCTCATCATCCCTCTTTCTTTTCTCTTCAACATTCGCAATTTGCGAATATATCGAGAATTGATCGATAGGAGAGTTCCACGCAGTTTTCTGCATAATATCATCTCTTGCCTTGATCAAAGCTTCAATTGAATAGTTCCTCGTTTCCCTTGTTTGTTCGGAATCAGAGTCACTATCAACATATTCAAGTTTAACAGCAGAAGCAGATTTCGAAGACTCAGAAAGGTTTTCATACAGCTTCTGCATCCCTCCCTTTCCCCAATTGGCAGCTAAGGGTAAATGTGTTCTATAGTCGCACAATCGCTTGTCAATATCAATTACAAGTCTTTTCTCTTTCGCATCTTTCAATGCTTCACATGTGTAAGTCAAATGATCTGTGGCATCGCACCAGATACATCTCCTCACATTGGCATTTCTCCTTTCATTGAAATTTCTTTGGTTAAATGCTTGAGGAATCGGTTGAGGAATTGGTTGGGGTACAACTGGAGGATTAGGAGGTATAAAAGGTGGATTAGGAGGTACTAATGGATGATTCGGAGCTACTAATGGTGGATTTGGAGCATTTACTGGTTGAGGATAAATAGTCAGATGAGCTTGCATTGAAGGTTTATCTTGTAGGTTTAAAGCATACACCACATTCTGCAAAGCCGCTACCTCTTTAGACATATTCTCGTGCATATGCATCATATTGTCCAACTTGTTAAACAAAATCTCAAATTGTAACTCGGTTGGAACTCTAGATGTGGATGTTGTAGGTTCAACTTTTGAATCTATATGTGTATCCTTAGTTGCCTGAATCGGAGGAAAACTGGAAGATGGTTGAGACATCGATTCATAAAGGAGTGTTTTACGTTGGATCATGTGAGCAACCGCCTCAACTACAGTTTTCACTACACCCCAGTCATCTGTAAGCCCATATTTCCTTCCCGGTTCTTCAAGCCTACGCTCAACCTCTACCCTTATATCTGGAGTCAAGATTTTAAGGAAATATAAAATGATATCTGGGGTAAGGGCAACTCTATCCTGTTCAGGTAATTGAGAGAATCTTTTCATAAATTCACTATGGAGTTGAGTTAACGAAATGTGAGGCTTAGGTGAACTAATCCATTTCATAAATCCTTCTCGACTATGTTGACTGTAGTCTTCTAAGTAGAATTCCTTATGCAGCTCTTTTCTAAACTCATCCCATTCCTTATTGTCATGTATATCCATAATAGCTTTTACAGTACCTATGGCCAGACGTCCAAGATAGGATTTCCACTTTGTTTCAGGTAAACCGTGTAATTTAGCTAATTCCTCAAACGTGTCTAAATAATTTGTAACATTCATACCAGTAAATTTCCCTTTATCCTTTAATAACGTTTCAACTACCTTTTGTCCTTGCGTCTCGTGCATCATAATTTGAAATAGCTCGTCCATTTTTGAAGTTTGTTTTGACCTAGCTTGAACAATTCTAACTATATCCTGAACTTCTTTTGTTACTCTTTCCTTATGTTCAGCTACTAATTCTGAAATCCCGTTAGAGTCCAGTTTGATAAGTTTTTGCTATGCAAAAATGTTGCAAATAAAGCTATGATTAACGCTTAACCTATGTTTAACAACCAGTTGCCTTTAACCTATACTAACAATTTAACCTTAAATAAAATTTTGCACCCAAGAATGTAAGGGTAAAGAAATTATACCAACTGCTCGAAGATGAGGCTCAATATAGTGCTTTCTGTGAAATTCAATACATTTATTGATTTGAATCAAAACCTAAATACATAGTTTGCTAAAATGGGTGCAAACATTTTGTGCTTCAATTGTTGATGAAAGGGGTGGCGTGACGAGGTTCTCCTACTTGCCAATCTTCGTGGAGGCGCTCAGGTCACCAGACCAGCCCTCGACACCAAGAAGATTGCAAGCTCACGTAAATGCCACAGCTTCCAAGGATGAAGACGCAGCTGCACTGATGTAAAATCGTATGAATGTATATGCAATGCAAAATTTTATACCTGAGCTGCAAGGCCGTTTGTTCACGTCGGGTTCACCAATGTCGGGTCGTGAGAGATGCTCGGATGGTGGATCAAGTCATCCGCCTAAATCGTTCGGCACACGCGGGGTGTCTGTAGCAAACTCAGGCTTATGAAAATAAGGGTTCTAATGTCAAAACAATATAAATTACCTAATTCTATGACTGAAACTAAAGTTCTCTTATAAAAGTAAATAGTTTTAATTAACTATGGACCGTAAGGACGGGCAGCCTCGTACATAGCAACAGCTTCCTGATATGAGATTGAAACTTCCATAATGGGTTCTTCTACTAAACTTTCAGGTAAGCTAGAGGGTTCTGGTCTGTCTAGAGTTGGCGGAATATTTTCAATATTTTCAATATTTTCAATAGTACTGTTTTCAGACTCATGAACTAACTTAGAAGACATCAAGGAAAGTAATGGAAAAACTAATGAAACAATATGATGCTAACTGTTTGAATGAATTAATTGATATGCTAATGGTTCGAAATACTAATTCTAATACAATTGGAAGCCTAAACAATTGGATAACTGTCTAGTCAATTGGATAGTTGACTAAATGAGAAATAAGATTTAAATGGATCTTTAAGCTGCCGCTTCACTTCAATTGTCTTCACTTCACTTTAATTGATTGTAATCTTTAGTGCTGAAAACAAAACATTAGCGATATTAGTACATTTCAATAAAAAATCATTAATCTCATACAAATACACATGCTCATTCATTCATATATGCAATTTACATGCATAACATAATATCAATCATGCATACATATGCACTTAATATACTTATGCATTCATCATTTAATATATGCATCACATACCATACATTCATATGCATTTATTTACTTATACATTCACATGCATACATATACATATGCACACACATGCTCTTATGCGCACACACACATACATTTGTATGCACATGCTTTACACATTTCATTCATATGTTCTAATTTACTTCATACACATACATATATAATTTCACATGCATGCTTAACATAAGCTAAAACACATGCTAACAATAGGTTCATACATGCAAACATGCATTTGCATTAACACATGCATTTAAATGCTCACATATATGCAAACATATGAACACATACATTCTAATGCATCCATTCATATGTATGAATGCTCATACATCCAAGCATAAATATATATATGTAACCATCTATAAATATATGCTTACATTGAAATTAGAAAATTGAATGAATTATTGATAAAATATTTTACTTACGTATATCATAGAATATTCTCTCTCTCTATGACTGTCAATCTCTCTCTCTCTTTCCTTTCTCTCTCTCTCCTTCTCTTTCCTCTCTCTTTCTCTCTCTCCTTCTCTTTCCTCTCTCTCTCTCTCCTTCTCTTTCCTCTCTCTCTCTCTCCTTCTCTTTCCTCTCTCTCTCTCCTTCTCTTTCCTCTCTCTCTCTCTCTCTCTCTCTCTCTCTCTCTCTCTCTCTCTCTCTCTCTCTCTCTCTCTCTCTCTCTCTCTCTCTCTCTCTCTCTCTCTCTCTCTCTCTCTCTCTCTCTCTCTCTCTCTCTCTCTGCGCGCGCTGCGCGCTGCAGCCGCCGTGGAGGGGGGAAGAGACAAAAACAACGCTCAATCTCTCTCTTCGCCCTCTCTCTCTCTCTCTATCACCGTCGATGCTAACTACCAAGTCTGTCAGACTTTACGCGTGACCAGGCCGCCGCTAGAGGGAGGGCATAAATCGTTTTCTCTCTCTCTCTTTCTGTGACCCATTTTCTCTGACACGGGTGCAGCCGCCTGCCATTCCCATCTCCCACTTTCTCTCTCTCTTCAAGTGAGCCATGCCCCATCGATTTTCTCTCTCCTCTGCCTCCTTCTCACACCTCTTTCCACTGTCATCCTCTGCCCATCAGAGGCAGCAGCCGCCTAATCCTCAATCTCTGTCAGAGCGCTGCCAGAAGTTTCTCTCTCAGATTGAACACGATCAACCTCTCTCTTACATGGAAGGAGTCGTGCAAGCATAGATTCTGCACAAAATGAAGAGCCAATGTGAGCATTAAAGGAGTAGGTGCACCTAGCTTCAGGCGGCCAGAGAGTAACAGAGCATAGATCTTTGCGCTTGAGACAACCCATAGATGGATTGTCAGAGGAAAACATTGTGATCTCTTCGACAGAGATGAGAGAGAATTGTGTTATGTCAGATATGATCGAGCTTATTGAAGATGAATCCTTTAGCATTGTGTAAAATTAGCGCTTCAGAGATTCAACACTTCAAACATTTGATGTGGTCAAAAACATAGAACATAGTCGGATCGTCCTCTGAACACAGAGTATACAGAACTGAGCGTAGCATGCTAAGGATCTCATAATTTAATAACAACTATCTGCGTATCTAGTTAACAGAAAAAGAAACACTATCAACGATCTCTCTCTGATATTTACTATGAGCCTCTAAATCTGCAGCACTAACCATTTCCTTCTCTCTCTAACGACGCAGATTTATCAAAAGAGTGAAGAACAATGAGCACATTGTTTACGTATTCAGAACAACAGGGAGGAGAAGACAAGAAGAAGATGACTACCTGAAAACAAAACATTAGAAAAACCTCAAGAAGCAAACACATTTATATATACACACAAATCCTTTCTAAACCATTCTTTTAGTTTCCTTCTTTATTTCTCATCCATTCTTTTAACCACTAACTTTCACCACACTTTTAATTAACTTTTCTCACACAACCTCTCTTTTAATTAACCCCACACTCACCACTCTTTGTACACACCTTTTTTTACACTTTAAATGCATATTTTGTTTCTACCACTCTTTTAACTTGCACTCTCAACTACCACACTTTGAAACTATTCACTTTAACCACTTTAGTTACACATTCAACTCACACCACACTTTAATCACTACTTACATACACCATTCATTATTTATCCACTTCTTTTCATTTTAATTGAATTATCCTAAATTAAATAATTCATTAACCTTAGTTTATGATTCTAATTCTTTAGAACCTTAGAAATATAGGTACATACACTATTTAATAAATAAATTAAACCATAATTTATTCTTGTAAGTTAATCAATGTTTAGATATAGATCAATTTCATTAAATGTTAATTATTTTATCCCTTGAAACATCCTAAACCCTTAGAAAACCTACTTAAAACCCATCAAAAACCCTACTAAAACCCTTTGAAAATCATTGATAACCTATTAAAATCTTTCTGATCCCTTGTAAACCCTAACATGAACCCATTAGAATCTTTTGAGACCCTTCAGATGAACCTAATTGACATAAAATCATATGAACTTAGAAAACCCTAGGGTTAAATACCCATGAATCATGCATGTATAAATGTAAAATATTCATTAATATGAAATTAGAGTAAACCCTAATATGAACATGTATTCTTTATCATTTCCTGTATCTGCAAACACTTCAAAAATAGTTAATTCTAATCAACATAATTGTTTAACAGTGATATACAAGGTTAGAATTCACCAATTAAGTTAATTGAATTTTATCTGGTCATCAACTGGAAAGTTGAAAACTTTCCGACAACGTGTTGACTCAAATTAATGTTAATGGACAACTTTTGAAGGTGATCAATTTAAAATGTTCGATTACACAAGGGTGCCTATTGGCTCCCCTTCTCTTTGCCATTGCCACGGAAGGGCTTAGCCGGCTAGTGGATCAACAAGTGGAAGCTGGTAATATCAAAGGTCTCCTATTGCCTCGTAACCATGGCCAACTCACCATGAGACTTTTTGCAAATGATATGAACGCGTTTGTCCACAATCATAGTACCAGCCAAGAGATGTTTTGGAGGTGCCTGGATACCTTCTGTGAAGCCTCTTGATCCAAAAACAACCACTCAAAGACTGCTTTCAGAGCTATTGTCCAAATCCAATCGGACCTTCTCTTTGAACATGGTTTTCAAAACATTCTGGAGGCCAAAGTTTTTGGCTTCTTGGGATTCCCTTGGGCTTGGGTATCACATTGGAGTAGTGGTGGAATTGGGTCCTGGCCAGACTCAAAAGCAAGCTAAATTACTGGAGCGGTATGCAAATCAATATCAGGTTTCACACAATTCTTATTAACACATTCATCATTTCATCCACCATTTACTTCCTCTCTTGTTGCAGACCAAAAGAGGAAGAGTTATCCAAACTCAAAAGCATTTGCAGAAACTTTCTTTGGACGGGAGACCACAATAGGAGGGGTGCCTAAAATCAAATGGTACATTTGCACTAGCTAGAGGGATAGTGGAGGCCTTTGTATCCTAGACATTGGGTGCATGGATAACAAACTTGCGACAAAATAGATGATTAATGCTTGGTGAAATGGGGAGGCTTTGTGGGCCTAATTGATATTCAAAAACAAGAATGCATTGACTTTTGTGGGATTCCCAAATTGGAAGAATCTTGACATGTGGACCCTGTTGTTTTCCCCAATCCTCATTATCCCGAGAGGCTTGAATCTTGTGTGCTTCCTATGGAAGAGTTGGAATAAAGTCAAAAGCTTCATAAGAATCAGTGAAGATTGGAAGTGGGCAGGCAGTATCAGATAGAATGAATCTATCTAGTTTCCGCTCTATGGCATCCGGAACATGGAATCTTCGAACATTTGAAGTGCCAATAGGCTATGGAACAAGGGCTTTAGAAAATGGAAATATATTTGGAAACAAGACACCAACCAATGGATCAACTTCGAGGATATCGACCCTAGTGCCAACATTACCTATGAAGAATGGAATATTCTACAAAGCAAATGTCTTGTTTGTGACCACTCTAAAGTTCATCTTCTCATGGGGCACAAATTGTTGTGCCCGCTTCGTCTTAGATGGCACAATGGTAACTACCTAACAAAAATCCCGAATATCAAAGAAAACATTGATTATCAGGTCAACCTGAACAAGAAGTGGTGCCTGTCATCGACGTGACTAGGGTGGGATATGAAGTTCAAGCCTATCTGGCACCCTCTGATAGAAATAAAAATGTTTGTCCTCTTATGGAAAATCCTTCATCGGGGAATCTCGACCAAACTAAAGGCTAGCAAAATTTGTGGCGCAGCTCCCTAGTGCAAGCGTTGTTGCCGGTCAATTGAAAACATTTCTCATATCTTCTTTTCTTGCCCCTACTCCAACAACTTTGGCTCAAAGTGAGAATTAGACTTTAAAGGCATATCAACTGGTAACAAGCTCAACTGGGAGAAGTGATCAACTGCTCGATGACTCTCTAGAATGCCATCAGAGGGGAGGTCCTATGGAAGATCTAGTGGGAAAGATGTGCTTATAACTTTGGGGACTCCCCCAAAGAGTGGTGGATTGAGAAATCGATGTTCCTCCTCGGCAATCCCCCCCTTTCAAGCATCATCAAGTGCTCCTTCTGATAAAAAAACAAGCTTAAACCCAACTAGGCCTCACATGAGGGTGATGTGAGGGTGACTAACATCCTTTGTAATGCCATCCTCTAAACTCTATAAGATCTTTCCTTGCTCTATGGGACTTTGGGGTCGCGTGGGCAATAGTCCATTCATTTGTAATATTTTTTTCTTTTTAATTAATTCACGTTTGAGAGAGTAGGCTAAGGCCAAACTTCCTTTATTAGAAAAAAAGAAAGGTATATCGTGAGCAAAAAGGTATCGCATGAGTGGAAAGCAAGATTCAATACTAGAAGGATATGTAATTCGTAGATCCCTACCAATTATTAATGTAAACCTTCAAATGACTGAACTATAATTTCCATTGATTGAACTATGATTTTTTGTACTTGAAAGGGTAATTTGTAGTTTCATGTACTCATGTACTAGAAGGTGCTATTATTGTAATTCAAGTAGACTGATCTAGTATATGCAAGAAACCACCTCAAAATTTTTCTGTTGTGCTATACCATTTGATTTATCTTCATTCCCTCCCATACTTGTAAAATTAAGCGTATGACCCTCTTGTGTGAAAAGTCGCATACTCTCCATTATACTTCCCCTCTTACCATGTAGCATGTACATTCTCTCTCTCTCTCTCTCTCTCTCTCTCTCTCTCTACAATATGTCCTTCTCCTATAGGTGCACACTTCCCCGAAGACATATCTCATTCCTCTCAAAAAGCACTCATTCGAATTTCCCTTACCTCATGATTTGCTCCTCTCTATCTAGAGGTCTAGTTCGGCTTTCACAAATCTGATTGTACCAAGTTACAACACATTGTTTGATCTCTCATTGTACTCATTTTCATTCATTTCAAGCTTCATTTATTCTTTCATATAGTTCCCCAAAATGTGCCAAAGATTCAAGAGTTCCCCAAAATGTGTCAAAGATTCAAGTTCTTTTACCAAGGGACTTGTGAAAATTTGTGAAGTTTGTGAGGTTATATCTGTCCATAGAGGTAGAGAGTATTGCAAAGAGATAGCCTATCTTGCGGTTAATGGTTCTTCCAACTAGAACATGCATTTGGAATGATTAAAAGCTTATTGACTAGTTCTACAAGTCTAGTCTAAGTTTGAAAAGTTCATTTTAATTCTCTAGATAAAAATAATGAGCATATATCCGTGCTTGTGAGCCTAGTGTAGGGATCCATCTTCTATTGTTGCATTGGGCTGTTATAATCATCACCCATAAGAAAAGACAAGCAAAAGGAAAAGATTCCTTATGTTCTTGATACAAACTTTCTTCCATTAGAGAATAAGCACGATGCACAAGTGCATGACTTTAGAAGTGAATTGGAAGATGAAAAAGATGACAAGGAAACATATTAAAAACTTTCAAAGTCTATAGGGAAGGCAACAATGCAACAATGTAGAGAATGCTCCAAACACACTCCTAGATGATCACAATGGATAGAAGACAATCTAAAAACTATGGACATCATTCTACTTTTGTAACCAAATGTACCATTTATTTGTCCAAACATTCAATTTTAGAGGATCCCTCAACTTACGAAGAAGCCAAAAGTAACCCTAATTGGGAGAAACCAATGAAAGATTAAATTGAAGCTCTCAAAGATATGAATACATGGGAATGGGTTCCTCTAAAAATCAACACAAAGGTAATAGGTTTCAGATGGGTCTACAAATTGAAAAGAAATTGATATGGATCAAGTTGTAGGTACAAAGCAAGGTTGATTGCCAAAGGATGTGCTCAAACTCAAGGTTAAGACTATGAATAACTTCTCATCAATGGCTACAATGAACACCATCAGAACCTTGCTTAGTGTTGAACTATAAGAAACTAGAAGCTACTTCAACTTGATGTGAAAATGCTTTTGTCAATGGATGGATCAATGAGGAGCTATATATGTCACAACCTCAAGGGTTTGTAAATCCTAGTTATCCTACTTAGGTATGTAAAGTTAAGAAAGAACTGTATGGTTTAAAGCAAGACCCTAGACCTTGAAACTATAAATTGTTGACTTATTTACAAGCTCAGGGACTCAACTCAAGCAATGCACGTCCTATATTGTTCATTAGGAAGGTTCATAATGAAGTAATCTATCTATGTGTAGATGCAGATGCCATAATTATGACACGTGATATTATGACTCAGATAGTAAAAATCAAGAAGCATATGCACGTGGAATTGAAGACGTGTGATCCTAGAGAACTCTCATTTTTCTTAAGAATGCAAGTAGTCTATAGAGATCAAGGGATGTACTTAACACAAAGAAGATAAATTCCTGATCTACTCTTGAAGTTCAAGATGGAGAATGCCAGACCTAAAGGAACACGTGTAGAGATGAATCATAAAATTATTGTTTATGAAGGCTTAAACATTGAAGAAGTAAAAGAGTAATAAAGTCTTGTAGGTAGTCTATTATATGCTATGCATATGAGAGCAGCCATTTCCTATACTATCAGAGTTCTAAGTCAGTTGATGCACTCTCCAAGAAAGCAACATATGGATGTAGTTAAAAGAGTACTCAAATATCTAAAGGGTACAATCAATGAAGGTGTATTCTAATCTTACACCCCTAATTTGGATCTCAAGATATATTCAAATGTGGATTTGGTATAAATGGGGATGATTGTAATACCGCAATGCAACAATGGAAGATGGATACCCTCCACTAGGCCCACAAGTAGTGATATATGCTCATTGTTCAGGAGTTTTCTCCAAATGTTTATAGAGATTTAGAATGATAATTTTCAAGAATAAACTAGACTCTAGAGCTATCCAAAACAAATAATATCAAATGGATATTCAAATTGGGAGAACCACCCACTATGAAACAAGCTATCGGTTTGCAACACTCTCTATGTATGAGCAAAGATATATCTTCACAAAATTGGGCATTTCTCACAACTCACTCAATCAAAGAACTTGAAATTTTAGCACAATTTGGGGCAATATATAAGAGAACAAATGAGGGTTGAAAGCAATGAAAATGAGAGCGAAAAATTATTTGCAATCGATTACAATCATATTAGTAAAAGTCGAACTATACGTCTAGATAGAGACGTGCAAAATCATGAAAAGATAATGTAAACAAGAAAGAGGGTTGTGTGCTCGACTTTAGAGCTTCACTAAACTAATTGAGAAACTATTTGAATGCATAAAAATCAAGACAAAAAGGTGGGATTGTGGCTATATAGAGCTTCTACATTTCCTAGAATCTAGCCAATCACCATCAATCATTGTAGGTGCACTTGTTAGTGGATGATTGATGAGATTTTAATTTGATTTAATTTTGTGGATCTTCTAACTTGATTTAAAAAAATTGGATTCTTATTCTTTTTTTTCCCACTTGCAAAACTCGTGGATGATTTCTTTTTCATGGTTGAAACTTGATTTTCAACACTCCCATTCAAGTCTCAATGTCGAGATCCTTCAGTCCAATGCATGCCTTGAAGTGCAATAGCTTTAATGCATCCAAAGCTTTGGTAAACATCTGTGAATACTCGTCCTTTGTACTAAAATGCCTCACCTTTACATCCTTTGGCATGATCTTCGCACTAGTAAAGTGGTATTGCACTTCTATAAGATTTGACCTTGCATAGATCGCTGTAATATGCGTCAAACATAGACTACTTATATTGTCACAAAAAATAGGCACTCGCTTAAGATGCAAATCAAGATTACCAAACAACTTCTGTACCATAATTTATTAAATACATTTTCTTGATGTCTTGGATCTCAAAGGTGAACAATCTACCTTTTATGTAATAACTTTGTTATCCTTTTGAAGCCTTGGTATGTATCTTCTACATAGGCTCTATGCTTTGAAAGTCTTACATGGAAATCTTTCTCCACAATCTAACCTACACTTATTACGTTTTATGGTAATAATCAATACATAGAGAATCTACCCAAGAGACTCATATTATCAAGTCTTTATATTTCCTATCTTCTCCATAGGGTGACTTGTTTAATCACCAATATATAAATAACTAAATATATAAGTTTTAAAAATTAGGTTATGTAAAGAATTAAAACATTTTCTTAGTTTGAGTGCTACTAATTCAACTCCCCATTGTGACAAATATTTTTTTTTCTAGAACTCATGCTTATTCTTTCGATCTTCCAAGTGTAAGAGAAAGGATGCATTCCCTCTCACATGATTTCAGCATCCATTGTCATATCCATAAGTAGAAGTGAATCCTCTTGAGCTTGATCATCTATGTAGTTGGTGTAGTCTCTCCTTCCTTTGTATTTTCCTTGGTATTTTTTGTTGAAGGAATTCTTGTTGTATCCATACAAGTTGTTATATCTACCTCTTGTAGCTCCATATTCACCTTTGTTGTATCCTCATCCGCTCTAGTTCCTTGGTTTCTTGAATCAATGCTCAATGCAGAGAATTTCCAGCCAAACATGGCTGAGATTTTTCAGCCAAAAAATGTTGAAACTGTTGGAAATTTCCAGCCACATATGGCTGAACATTTGGGTCAAAATATTGCTGAAAATGAGAAAGAAATTCAGCCCATGCATGATGTACATATTGATGATGTATTGCATAATGAATGCATTTCTATCAAGGGTGCACAAACTATGCCAAAGTGGCTGAAAGAAACTTTGCACGATAGCAAATTGATTACACCTTTATTTAGTAGAACAAGATCAAGCTCTCGCCATGCATCAAGTAATTTTGTGGATTATTCTCTTATTGCTAGAGCATGTAATGAAGATCCACTTACTTCTGAAGATGCATGTAGAAAATCCACATTGGATGAGCGCTATGCAAATTAGAAATGGATTCCATACATAGGAATGGTACTTAGGAGTTATGTGAATTGTCAAAAGGAAAGAATGCTGTTGGTACAAAGTGGGTTTACAATATGAAGAGAAATTTTGATGGTAGCATTGATCGCTAGAAAGGTAGATTTCTTGCCAAAAGATATGTGCACAATATGGCATTTACTATGAGAAAACTTTTACACCTACTTCATGCATGAATACCATTCATACAATGGTTGCATTGAAAAGTACATCAGTTGGACATAAAAATAGCTTTCTTGAATGATGATTTGCAAGAAGAGCTGTATGTGAATCAACCTCCTAGATTTTCTATGAAAGGACAAGAGCATATGGTTTGTCGCTTGCATAAAGCCTCATATGTTCTCAAGCAAGCTCCACCTGCATGGTATGATAAAATACATAAGAACTTGGTTGCTCTTGGCTTCACATGTAGTTCAATTGAAAGCACACTCCAATTATGCAAAGATGGGGCTGATCTTATAGTGCTTGCTCTTTATGTCGATGACATACTCTTGACTAGGCCATGTGATTAAAAATTTGACATTCTTATGGCTGATTTGTAGCATAATTTTGATGTCACTTATCTTGGTCTTTTGAGCTACTAGCTTGGCATCCAAATTGTATCCGTTGATTGGGGAATTGTTATGCATCAAGCAAAGTATGTTGCAAAACTACTTCAATGTTTTGACTTTGAGGATTGCAAGCTAGAAATTGTTATGCATCAAGCAAATTATGTTGACAAATACTTCAGTGTTTTGACTTTGACGATTGCAGGCCAGATTCCACACTAGTTGAGACATGATTGAGGTTCTGATTTGAGGATTCTAATGATGCATTTGACACTTCTCTTGATCAGCAAGCTGTGGGATATCTTATATATGCATGCAACACAAGGCCGGATATATAGTATGGAGTTTCCAAGTTGAGTCAATTCATGCATAGCCCTGGCACTAAGCAGTGGCAAGCGGTAAAATGTGTGTTTAGATATCTCAGAGGTATTTTGAGCTTAAGTCTCTTTTATGGAAGAGATATTCAGCCATGCTTGCATGCTTTTACAGATAGCAATTAGGCTAGTTCTCATGATACTCGCATGTCCACTAGTGGTAATTGCTTGTTCCTTGGAGACTCATGCATATCTTTGTTGAGTAAGAAGCAACCTACAGTGACGACATCGAGTTGTGAGCCTGAGTAGAGGGCATTTTTAATAGCTATAGTTGATTCTATCTCGATGAGATGCCCATTGATGGATCTTTCAATGGAGATTGATGCTACTATGCATATTCTCACTGATGGTCAGAGTGCATTATCTCTTGCATGAAATTGAGTGTTTCGTGCATGAACCAAACATATTGAGGTGCATTATCACTATGTGAGAGAGTGCCTTCATGTAGGAGACATTGATTGAAGCTTTTTGCAAACCTTTATGCTTATTACCTTGTGGGGGCTGATCTGTCACTCCCTGTATGTGTTCACATCATTTGCTCCAGGGGGTTTTTACACTTACGTGTTCCTCAAGTAGCTTTGATGTGAACCTTTTCCTTATACACGGGCACTTTTCACTCTAGTGTTGGTTAGAGGTTTTTTCCCATGTTACCAGATACTTGATACTCTCATATGTAGGGGTACTTTGTACTCAGGGATATTATTCAACTCTTACTACAGTTTAGTTCATCGTCAATAGAGAGAGCTATTCCAACCATCCGTCTTCTCTATGTGTCTTACTATGTTTGTTCTCTTTGTGTGTGCTTCATGTGTGTGTCTCGCTCTTCGAGAGACACCCTACAAGATAAACATAATCACCTTGATCTCTTTATAATAGAAAGTCTATATTTCCAATGACCATGAAGATTTTTAGGTTTACTAAAATGTTCTCTTTTCATAGAACAATGAATATATCAAACACCATGTCAAGGTGATAGAGGTAAAGAAATATACTATTGTAGTAAAGAAAGAACAATGTATCTATCAATGTGATTCTAATGTACTGCTAAGTAAGATATGATACCAAGAGATGTTGGAAGAATCCATGAACTTTAATATAACTACATGAATCAAACAGATGAGTGTCATAATTAGCTAGCATACTTGCGGCTAGAATACTAGTGTATAAATACACTTTCCATTCGTGATTGATGGTTGGATGTACCTCAATGTCATCCATATGATTATCATTAATTTTGAATTTTGAATTGAAATATGATCATGCCATTTAAATCTCATTATGTCCACAAGATTCTCTCTAAACCTCTTTTTAACTTTTGAAAAGCATACTATCTGATATTAACCTTAGAAATCAATACACATATACATGCATATGCATAAGGTTTTGACTCACAAAATGTCTGAAATAAAAATGCACAATGACAACCATTTAGGCTTGCTCCAGCCACGAAATATTTATCTACTTGTAGTTATAAGCCTTACATCTATAATATGCTCAATTGGATGTTGCATATTATCATCGATTGCAACACATCCTTTTCCACTTGATTCCTCTTTATTACTAAACAAACTTCCTTGGCATGAACTATGATTACTACAACCTAAATTAATGTACCATTTTTTTTATTTTCTTAAGAGCTTTTGTACTCATGTCTGATTGCAAGTAATGTGTCCTTGCTTCCTTCAATTGAGGTGTTTTCATAGTGTCTTTGAACCCTTTTATTGTGTCCATCTCTCATGCAATAAGCACTAGCATAGTGTCCTACGTTACATTATAATGATAGCATCATATACTTTTATTAGAATTGTAGGTGCCTTAGTCTCTTCCTCTACTTCTATGTGGACCTTATCCTTCTGTGTTGTCATTTGCTAAATACGTTTTGTCTGTTGGATTGTTTCGATTATAGTTGGAGTTGTTGTCAACTCTTTATTTTCTCTTCAGCCACCTCAAGAGTTCCTTCACCTGCATAAAACATTTGTTTGTGGATCATATTTGATAGAGATGATGAATGGTTGGTTCAGAAGCTCAACATACATCTTTCAAGTTCACAAAAAACATAGAAGGCTTACATCTTTCATATTCTCTTAATATGCTGAGTTTGCAACAAGCAAGATCTCTTACTTCAACTATGGTGATATTGATCCTTAATCTTCAAAGTACATTCAGCTATGGGTGGACTCAAACTTCTCTTGACTATGTTTAGCTTATTCTTGAGATGAAGCTTCCTAGATCTTTTATTTTTTTAATACATCCTCTCACAAGCTTCCTTAGCTATTTCTAGACATTGAATATTCCTAGCTATTTCTATATGTTGAATATTACCTAGCATCAAGTCAATAATGGCTTGTGAAATGAAAAACATGAATCTTCTATTCCTCTCTTCACATTATTTTGTTTACCCTCTTTGAAATTCAATGGTTTTAGCTTTATTGATTTAAGGTTGGGGATCATCTTTGCTCACAATATCCTACAAGACGTTTCCCATTACGTAGTTGGTCATTCTAAACTTCCACATGGGATATTTTTCCTTATCCAACTTGTCTACTTGTCAACCCAACAAAACCATTGAAAACTATAAATAAACATGAAAGTTTCTTTGAGTATTATATAGACCTTTCATCTAGTGCTCATGAACCTCCCCCTTGATTTGTAGCTCCTCCTTTGCTTTGCTTGAGCTCCAACCTTGTTAATGAAGATCTTCACAAAGTTTCTTTGATAGAAACTATCGAGAATGATCTCTACTATGTAAAACAAGCATCATGTGGTGAACCCTTCTAGGTTCAGCAATTTGGCAGACACCTACTCCTTGGATTGCTTCCGAATCACAACTCAAACATAAGATGGTTTTGGGATTATTATCACTCAAACCAAAGAATGTAACCTTTCTCATAATCTATAAATTATTTAATTTGGATCTTTCTTGTGAGATGCGACTCAAAAAGATAGAATACCCTTCCACATAGGTACATGGCAAGACTAAAATTCACTCTAACACTAATAACGCAAAGAATAAAAAGCCTTTTAAGAAGAAATTTGTGGAAAGAGATGTACACAGAAGGAGATTTAAAATGATTTTTTAAACATACAAAATTGATACATATACAATGAAATATGAAGCTCACAATATGATTTTGTACAAAATGTTGTCAGATGGAAACAACCTATGAGGATAAAAAATGAAAACATGACTTTTGAGATCAAATCTTACTATTAGGGGATTGTACCTCATTTCCATCTTGTTGTACACATGATCCCACACCATTTTTATAGAAATGAGCATGACCCAACCACCTTCATTTGATTGACCATTACGAGCCACTCACTACAAGGCTAATATTGTGTCTTTCGTTCATCATGAGTTTTAACTAGAATTCTTCATCATTAGACCCATATTTAGCTTTAGCTTTACCAATGATAATTTATCCAAGCCTAGCTCACGTGAAAAAGAGATTCCACATATATCTTTAACAATGAGAAAAAATAAAAAGACAATGGTGTTTTTCAAACATGCACACTCAAGTTAGAGCCTTAATGATGATCTAGAAAACTCTGTATAGGGGATTATGATATAGAGGTATGCTGCAACTATTTTGATATTTTGGAAACTGCAAAAGTCATGTATATATAGGCGAATGGAGAGGTTGGTGTTCTTCAAATGGTGAGACATGGGTAGTACAAGGTGTTTGGCAAACAAGCATGCAATGCCCATATGATTCTTAGGTCAATTCAAACCATCTAAGAAAATATGAATGAATTTTATGTCGATAGGGAATATTTAAGGAATATTTGCTCTACTAGAGATGGGTAGTTGGCCCCCCATGATAGTCTAGTCCATGCTATGCAGTGCTATCCTAAACCCCATAATTAGGGATCCTACTAGCTCCTTTTCATTACAATATCTCCATCATCTACAAACCATGGATTGTCGAATTCCACACTCATCCGACAAGTAAGTGGGAGTTATCTCAACAAAATAATGCACTATTGGATTCTCCTCTTGATGGGGTCTTATCCTACGCTCCTTTAGTGGAGGAGAGTGCCACAATTGTGTGCTTCCCAATTACTCAAGAAAAAATACATGAAGCAAGTGAGAAACAATATCCATAACTTGATTTTCTAGAATCACAATCTCCTTCCCAATCTAGATCACAATACCCTTCAAGGGTATCATTTATTGTATAAAGAATTCCAAAATCGAAGGTTACTTCAATGTAAATTATAATTAACATGCTTGCATGCCAATGGATTGCTTTTGGTTTGTTAGGTAGTCAAATCAATACATCAACAACATAACATCTATTTATTCTAGTGCTAAAAAAAATGGATAAGACTCTAAAGAATGTTTCTGTACTTCTTAGCATCTACTTCTATTGAACCATCCTCTATGGAAATTCTAAGGTTTATCTATATAGCTGTACTAGTGACTTTGTAGTCCATCATCCCAAAATCCTTAAGGATTTCCTTAACACATTTTTTCTATCCCATAATCATCAAATCATCTATGTACAAGATGTTAGTACATTATTTCTTCTCATAAAATGCAAACTCACATATGAAACATATTTTTCAAGGTCGAAATTTCTCAAAACAAAAAATTAAATTCATTCATACCATAATCTTGAAGGTTTTCTAAGGCTAAGGCCACTTTAAGTCTAGACGAATTTACATCCACCTAAAATACATGCCGCATTTTATGTGCAACAACTAGAAGAGCAATGCAAATTGTATTCATTTGAGTTATTTTTGCAAATATCTAATTGCAACAACTAGAAGAGCAATGCAAATTGTATTCATTTGAGTTATTTTTGCAAATATCGAATGTGATTTAGCGAGTGAGGTTTACATAAGTTCTTTTAATTGTCCCATGCTCTTGTCGCTTCATTCCTCAACATATCTTCATATACGCAGTTTCCATATGCTCGTGTTACCTTAAATGAATAATCCGTCATGATTTTCTCCTCTTTTCGTCAATATAAGTGTTCCGTGTAGCTTGCAATTGTACTCTGAAGAAACACATCTTCATGCCTTGGGCAGCAGCTTCCTTTCACATATTGAAGGGAGGGAGGAGATGTTCAAAAGCTGGAAATGGTACTAGCTAAACATTCCTGTTGTGTTATTCTTTCTTCTTACGAAAGGGGTTGGGTTATTTTCGATACATATGCATGTATATGTGCATCCACTCGTGTTCATGCATGTATATATGTATGTATCTAAGTAAATATATCTGTCTGTAAGTGTGTGTGGGTGTGTCTGTGTATGGGTGTGCGTGTTTGAAATCTATGCTTTTTACATCTTCCTTTTGATCCCCCCTCCCCCCCCCCCCCCCAACCCGGCGCCCTCCCTTCCCCCCAACCTATCAAATAGGAGATCATCGATAGAGAGGAACAATGCAAGTGCAGCATGTCCCTTCCTAGATAATCAAACATGAAATTTTATACTCGTTGAAGTTTTTCTAGGAGACGTGTTTTGGAACCTGAAATTGTTGTTCTGGAAGTTCTACACTCCGCTATAAGAACCTGGCTTGCTGAGGGCCTTGCGTGATTTTATCGCTCGTGAGGTTTTTTTTTTCCATAGAACTGGCCAACCAGTCTCAGTGCTACCACGCTTTGCGTGACCACAATTCATGAGAACATACTAGTTCCATTAAGAACAATCTAGTATTAATTAACTTCGTTTAATGACGAGGTCGATTGTCTGCACCTCCTTCCTTCTATTATTCGAATGCAGTACTATACTCTCATGGTCAAGGGTTTAGATCTAAAAGAATGGGATTCTTGAAATAACTCAGTTGTTTCACGAGTACGCTCAAATGCAATAAATCAAACTCATAAAATCAAAACAGAAAATATAAAACTCGACAGAACATGCGCAGCTATGGCGTTAAGATAAACGTTATGCAGAAACATTATTTAGAAGGACAGAGACTATGAACTACTACGAACCGCGACGTGGTTTATATTTATTTGGTGATAAAGAAGACGCATCCGTATTCAGCGCTTGCGATCGTGAAATTCCTCGAGTTTTTCTAATCATCATTCGAATTGATCTCATATAGAACATGATACCTTTAGAAAAAAGAATAGATGTCTTGTACAGCCTCAAAACTTGATTGATTAACACAATTCCACACGTTCATTGATTGGTATAGATAAAGAGCTGCCCCGCTATGAATATAACTTACATCAATTTGGTGATAAAGAAGACGCATCCGTATTCAGCGCTTGCGATCGTGAAATTCCTCGAGTTTTTCTAATCATCATTCGAATTGATCTCATATAGAACATGATACCTTTAGAAAAAAGAATAGATGTCTTGTACAGCCTCAAAACTTGATTGATTAACACAATTCCACACGTTCATTGATTGGTATAGATAAAGAGCTGCCCCGCTATGAATATAACTTACATCAATTTCTTTCAATCCATATTGTTCGAATTTTATGCCGATTTCTTGTGTTCTGGAGCATCAGAAGCATGGATTCACAACGACGGTGAGTAACCAAATATGTTGTGAAAGCAAACTGATTGAGTGCTTACATAGAATAGAAATTTTAGCAAGATACATTTCCAAGAACTATGAGAACCATGTGTTTTATAAACACAACAATGAGAGGAGATCTATGAATGACTGCACAAGGTGATGACCATAGTGTGACCAAAAACCAAAGTGTTAATGAACATTGGCAACAAGTGTATGGAAAATGAGATGAAAATGAGATCTCCAAAAGTGTTAAAAATAGTTAAGTCTTCAGATGGAACGAAGTGTTTATAAACACTATGAACAAAGAGAATGAATATCAACTCTATATAATTTCCTTCCACAATGAGAAAAATATCACACTCAATCAACAAAGAGGGTAGGAGGAGGGGAAATTTGGGTAAAAGGTGTACAAAATGATGAAGGATAAGGGTGGGAGGGTGGGAAAATGGGCAAAATGAGGCCACAAAATGAGTAAAATGATGGCAAAACCTTCTGTCAATGAGGCAAAAGATAGACCACCAACACTCAAGCACCACAACCAAAATGACCACCAAAGGCACCATGAAGACCTCCACCTAGTGCTTTGATACCATGTAGAGAGTATACACGTTGAAGCAAAATGAAAAGAAGAGTGTACTCACAAAAGAAAGAGCATGTGAGACTCAAAATGAGCAGACCATGAAATGAGTAAACTCATGTGGATTAGAGATGAGCTTGCCAAGAGCATGGAGTAGGCTCCTTAAGCTTCTAACCAAGTACAAATGGGGGGAGAGGCCCTCCTTCTGTAGATTTGGGAGGGGCTCTCCAAAGTACATCTCATGTGGGATAATTCCCATGAAAGGCGTATGAATAGAACTAGTAGAAGCAAATGGAAAGGTACCCAAATACAAAGGATATAATATAAAATTGAAATGGAATGGAAATAGAGTAACTCCAAGATACAAAAGGGAGATACACTCTCATAATCTCAATAGTAACGTGATCGATATACCTGTGCTTCGGTGAGGAATTAGAACCAATTAACAACATGGTAACCACACAAGAGAAGGGAGTGGTGATAATGTATCAATTCTATAGGGAACCCTGTATCTAAGCAAAAATTGTATTGTTGTCAAGAAACAAAAAAACACATTAAATGAAGAGACAAGAAAGGATGAATAGTTGAAATTGCAATAAGTCACAAAGAAGTGCTAGCCAAGATGTAGAAGCTAAAGAGAGATGAGATTAAAGACACGAGGGCAAAAGGAGCACCTACGATAATGCTAAGAGGGTGCAAGAGACTGAAGAAATTTTTTGAATATTGATTTCTCAAGAAGCCTTTGTACACAAATGCTAGTGAAGTGGAGATGTATGCTCCATATCTCTTTGACTCCATAAGTGGTTATAGAAAAAGCCCTCATCGAGGCAGACATGATGATCATAGCGAGCAACTATTAGCGAAGAAATTAAGGTACCTATTTCTTTTCATTTATTTTTGAGTGCATGTGACATGCTATGTTATGAAAATATTTATGGGTCCTTGAATGGACACTGATCTCACTACTCACATGTGGTGATGAGATGTATGTATGGATTTTTGGGTACATAATTTATGATGATATATTCTCCTCACAAAAACTTAACATAAACAAAAAATGAGGGACATGCTGAGGTTTTCTTATTGAGCTATACTCGTGTTGTAGATATCTTGGTGATAAAGGTGGAAGAACAAAGATGAAGAGATTCCAAAGGCTTTATGCAATGAGCACAGGATGAATGTATGAAACTTAGGACTCCCTTCAAAGAGCTTTTGCATGTCAAACATGCTATTTTTGAGGTTTTCAATCTATTTTCTTGGTTTTGGTGAGAATTTGTGACGGTTTACTTGGATCACTTTCACATTGGACAAAGGAAACTTTGCCAAATTGTTTTTCTAGAGATGTCATAAGTGAGTATAATAGAACATAGGAGACGTAGGGAGTGCATACAAGAATAAGGGACATAGGGATAACTTGCAAAATATAAGTTTATTTGTCGATATATCAAAAAAGCAAAAACCAAAATATTGTTGAATGTTTTCTAGACTCACCATGAAATGTTCATAGTATACATAACTGTTAAAGTCATAAGAATGAGTGATAATATTGCACAAATAGTGAGAGGTAAGATTAATGAGGATAATGACAATATAGGATATTAAATGATAGAAAACTTCCTAATGGCTAAAGTAATTTGGGGAGTAATAAATGGAGAAGATAGATATCTTGAATTGCCATGTGTTGAGATGTATGTATAGATCTTTGGGTCCTTAATTTTTACAAAGTTCACACTTGTGATGATATATTATCCTTGTTGAAAATTTAACTCAAAACAATTAACGGATATGGTCAGGTTTTTAATTAAAGTATACTCATGTTGGAGATATATTGGTGATATATGTGGAAGAACAAAGATGAAAATATTGACCTCATGCACTAAATAAGGGATGAATGTATGAAATTGTGCACTCCCTTTAAAGTGATCTTGTATATGTTATGTGCCATTTTTGATGATTTTATCTAGTTTCTAAGTTCTCATGAGAATTCACCATGGTTTAATTGACTCACTTTCACATTTGATAGGGGAGAATCTTTCGAATGTTTTTCAGAGATGTCATAAGTTAGTATACTAGTGCACAAGAGACGTAGGAAGCACATAGATGAATAAGAGACATAGAGATTAATTATAAAATAGAAGTTTTTTGGTTCTTATATCAAGAAAAATAACCTAAATATTATTGAATTATTTCTAGAGTTAAGCACAAAATTTCTATGTTGTAGAGAGTTTCTCAAGTCATAAGAATGAATGATAGTATTGCTTAAATAGTGGGAGAAAAGATTAATAAGGATAATTACAATATATGATCTTATAATATAGAAAAATTCCTAATGGTGAAAGGAATTTGTGGGCAATAAATGGAGAAGGTGAATATTTTGAATTGCCAAAAAACCCAAATGTAGAAATGCAAAAAAAAACGAAATACAAGATGTGGATATAGAAATTGAGAGAAGTTCTCCATTGAATATCTATATGCATTTTTGAGAGCCTTATCCCACACATCATGAAAGCTAGTACAAAGAAAATGATGCCTCGAATATTACCCACAAAATCTATGGTACATCCACAAAAGCTAGGA